>JAOPTO010000663.1:0-206176 GCA_033822845.1 Tetrapedia diversipes | reverse complement strand
CGATTAACCCTTTGCGGACGGAGCAGTAAAGAAAATAGTTACGTCGCGCATTTGTGTTATAAAAACTAAAGCTGTATTTAAATAAGTTTTTCATAAAATCTAACCAAATCATAAACAAACAAATTTAGGCCAACTTGACTTCTTAGGCTAGTATACCCATGCGTATCTTATACGTGTCGTTTACGACAGACAAACGCCAGCCGCAGCGCGAGAGTTGGGCGGGTATATCCGACACTCGTCCGCAAAGGGTTAAAGCGAGAAGTTCGAGTAGTACGATCTATTCCATTTAGCACGAATTGTAAAATGGCACCAGATTGCGTTTAACGCTAGGTTTACGGGACCCTTCAATTTTTACGGGTTTTGGACGTTATGAATAAAATTTGCAAAATTAATTACTATTATTCCTGCAATTTTTGCTGAGTTTTATGTATGAAACGATACAAATATACCCAAATGTATTTCCCTGTCAGTTCTGCAATTTCAAATTCTTTTTGATGTATATCCATTCCTTAATATATGAATATTAGAAACAGATATATAAGAAACGTACGAAACTGTAAACGTTTAAAAGCTTTCATTATACCGCACTTCAAGTATTCGAATACCTAGAGCGAATTCAATTAATGCGATCAGTTCCTGAGATCTGTTATTCGCGTTAATCGCGAGTTACTCGTATTTCACAAACGTCTCCTCTGTGGTCTGAGTGACGTCAGTTTCTTTTATTTTCTTCTCACTGTTAGGACGACGATGTAGCCGCCGTGAAAGAGGGTGCTCTCAGCATCCATCGGCTACGTCGATGCATGGACGACCCTCATGCGAGAGAGATCACTACCCTGAAGATGGAGATTCAGCAGATCATGAAGGGTAACTACGAGTACTTCATGCAGAAGGAAATCTTCGAGCAACCTGAGTCGGTGGTGAACACTATGAGGGGGCGTTTGAACTTCCGGGACAATTCCGTGACGTTGGGAGGTATAAAGGTAAGCTTATGGTCATTTTAATCCTACATGTTCTTACAAGCTTCAGTCTAATGGTATTATTGTTAGGATTACATTCCCGAGATCAAAAGGTGCAGACGTTTGATGCTCATTGGCTGTGGGACCAGCTACCATTCCGCCATTGCCACCAGACAACTTTTGGAAGAGTTGACCGAGTTACCGGTTATGGTTGAATTGGCTTCTGACTTCTTGGACAGAAACACACCAGTATTTAGGGACGACGTTTGTTTCTTTATCTCACAGTCAGGTGAATTGCAGTGTACGTGATTTTTCGTTGACTCACAAGTGGCCATATCGTTCACCGTCTATTATTCTTTTACAGGTGAGACCGCAGACACGCTGATGGCTTTACGTTATTGCAAAGGACGCGGTGCTCTGATCGTTGGTATCACCAACACAGTAGGCAGCAGCATATGCCGTGAATCACACTGTGGTGTTCACATAAACGCCGGTCCTGAGATTGGTGTTGCCAGCACAAAGGCGTACACCTCACAGTTCATTTCTCTTGTGATGTTCGCTTTGGTTATGAGCGAGGACAGAATCTCTCTGGGCAACAGGCGCCAAGAGGTATTATGGGTTACTTGATGAACCTTTTTACAAACCTTAACGCTAGATTTGCAGACATATTTTGCACATCTATTTCTAATATTCATATATCAAGGGATAAGGTATACATCAAACAGAATTGGGAAATAGATTTGGATATATTTGTATCGCTCCATAAATAAAATTCAGCAAAAATTGCTAGGAATAATAGTAACTATTTTTGCAAATTTTATTCATGAAGTCCGAAACCCCATCAAATTGATGGGTCCCGTAAATCTAGTGTTAAAAATGTACAATATACTGCAACGAGTAATTTTTTATCTGTGCAGATTATCGAAGGATTGAAAAATTTGGATAATCTTATTCGTCAAGTTTTACAGCTTGATGAGAAAGTAAAAGAATTGGCCAAATCTCTGTTCCAACATAAGTCTTTGTTGATTATGGGTAGAGGATACAACTTCGCTACGTGTATGGAAGGAGCATTGGTACGTTTTTTAAACCTTTTGTCTTTTAGACGATTTATACTTTTTTGATAATAATTTATTATCAATGATTTCTCATGTTTTCGTTCATAGAAAGTCAAAGAGTTGACGTATATGCACAGCGAGGGCATCATGGCAGGTGAATTGAAGCACGGACCTTTGGCACTCGTCGATGATTCAATGCCTGTGATAATGATCGTTATGAGGGATCCAGTTTACGTGGTAAATAGAATGCTCGATGAATGCGGTTCTGCTTTCCCATTAATCCACATAAAACGTGTTCGTGAATGTTTATCATTTTTTTTTACAGAAATGCATGAACGCCCTGCAACAAGTAACAGCGCGAGATGGTAAGCCTATTGTTATCTGCGAGGAGGGAGACGAAGAAACGAAAACGTTCGCGGATAAAGTTCTCGAAGTGCCTAGAACGGTGGATTGTCTCCAAGGGGTTCTCACAGTTATTCCAATGCAACTTTTATCATTCCATATCGCGGTTCTCCGCGGTTGCAACGTCGATTGCCCGAGAAATCTGGCGAAATCGGTCACGGTCGAGTAAACCGGGTTGACCGGCAAACGTCAGGAATCTATTCCGGATGCAGCGTACCATGTTCAGTTGTTAATTTCGAGTTCCAATAATTTCACAGAAATTCCACTACTACAATAACGTGCTTATCCAACGCGAAGGATAAGAGCGCAAGGCAAGGAACAGCTGTCGAAATGTATCGTGATATTTTCGTGATAACGTGAAAATTGTTATCGACTGTGTTCAACACGTTTCTACCTACTTAGTAATTATAAGTTCATATTAGTGTACGGAGCACAATTAGAGACGAGTATACCTCGTGATCGAGAATGTTTTAGGAAGTGCTTAGGGCTAACCGTTGGTTAACCGGTTGGACCATTTGATAGTCTTTGTATTTAAACTTTACAATAGAAGACGCGTATTTTAAAAATCAACGAAGACGTTCCTCACGCGGGACCGTGTCGATCGGGTTCCCAGTAAATAATTCCAATGCATTTAACGATTGTATCCATATCAGTTGATAAGCAATTGAAACGAAGTGGGCGTAACGCTTTTCAGATTACGGACTAATTGTGATTCTACTCCTTCTAAACAATTTGAATAAGACTGGTAGAAAAACGATATTGTTGTATCGTCAACTTATGCTTTATGAGATTTACATGGAAGTAATTCTGAAAAGTGTTCGTATGTGTGTGTATGTGGATGTGTGTATCTCGTAAAAAATTTGGATTAAGAAGGTAGAGAAGCAATCATGTTATTGGATGTAAAGAATTAGATAATTGATAGAAACTATAATTTATGGATACGACGACCGCCATTGACTCTGAAAACGGCATTTATCGTGTGCTTTCGAAAATTTGTATTTTGTACAGTATTTAAGAAAGGAATATATACGAAAATTAGATGGTTTCCCTTCAATTTTGCTATGAAAATGATATTAACGAGTTATACAGTGAATTTTATTACCGACGCGATGTAGTCACGTCCAAGTTTGAAAAGATTGTACAAAGACAGACTTTATCTGTGAAACAATTTTTTAGATTCGTACAGTGAGAACATCCTTATCCTATATATCTTGTCATGTCAGCTTTCAAAGGTTATAACAAATGTAATTCAGATGCAAATGCAACTTTTATACGGATTAACATAGGTGTTGGAAATATGACCATTTACAACTTTGCTATAAAATCGTGTGTAATATGCTAATGCGACATGTTGAACGACAAATAATATTCACATTAAGTTACTGCTATATGTTGGACAAAAAAAAGCATATTCAAGAGATATAAATTTTCTTTTACAAAAATATGACGGCCGTAATTAGAACGTAAATGTAACGAATAAATTGCTAAAGGGAAATATAAAAGTATCATAGAATATTTTGCGTTTAATAATATCGACGCATATGTATTTGTAATTTCAGTATGTCCTTATGCAATATATAACTAACATTCAATATATATCAGGAGCATGTACGTATAGAAAGGAAATGCTAACGAATAAGAGGATGCCTCGATTTATAACCGTCCGTTAGCCGATAACCTGTGATTGCTTTTGAATCGAATGGTAATAACGTTTTTGTTTGTTCGATCGTTAAAGCCGCGACGATAATCGTATTCGGAAGGAGTTGGATAAAATAAAGCTTGGTGCAAATATAAAATTTCAAGAATTCATTTCCAACTTACAATTTCTCGAGATCTACGCGGTCGGTGTATCGTTCTAATTGGACGTGCGCCAGAAAGCCGATCGAAGTGATACCGAAGCTCCGTTCGGACGGCGTATGCGCCAGTAGTAAATCTCGTGTTTATGTCGGACATGCGGAATCGAGTCAGTGCGCGGTATCCCGTCTAACCAGCGACGGTACGCAACTCCTTTCGGTGGTACGGGTCGTAAGGAGCACGTAAAGAAAAAAAGCGGTCGCGACAATTGCCGTTCCGATATTACGAACCGAAACGAGATCAGTTTCATCGGTACGACAGGGATAAAGCAACGAGGTAGAAAATACGCTTCTCTGTACGGTTGCGTGACGGAAAAGACGGTGGTCGCGTTGCGTTGACGGGAGGGAAGCACAGAGAAAATAACAATAGAAAGCAAATCGTACCGTGAAGCGTGATCCTGAAAAGTTAGCCGCGTGATCGAGCATAATTCCAGGTGCTAAATTTAAATGTGTTGCCTCGATCCCCTTGGGTTATTTCGCCTAGGTTGGCTGCGCTCGAACGGCTCGCTAGCGAAGCTCTATCGTCAGCCCTGCCGGCAGTGGTATCGCTGTTGACCGTCGTTACAAGATATATAACGTGTGATCGTGGTCGCCATTGCCGGCGGTAGCGGCACTGTGAACACCGTCTGCGCCATCGCGAGCCGCCACCACTACGCGAGTCAGTCGACGGTCTGCCGGCGAGCAGTGCGGACGCGTTGTGGAACGATTGAGTTGTCGTTGCCCGCAAATATTTGCTGGCACGACCGCGATTTGCCCCACCGTCGGTGCCACGGTAACGCACGGCTCCCGCGGACAGAACCACCTCCCCTCTGCCTGGCCCGACGACCCTCCCTCCCAACGGTTACCCGGTGTTCTACCAGCGCCGCGGCGGTTCCCCTCTATTGATCGAATTTGACCTGCGAAGTTTCCCCTAGCGTGTGCGGTAGTGGCGGCCGGCAGTGGCTCTCGCGCTTACGTTCCTCGGTTAGTGCGGTAAATAATCGCGATACCTCGGCATGGCTACTCCGACCGCTTGCACGCGGTTTAGTGACAACTACGACCTCAAGGAGGAACTGGGCAAGTAAGTGTATAAAGAATAAATACATCGATGACATTCATGATTAACGAACGGTGACCGAATCGAACAGAGAAAGAGAGAGAATGCGAGAGGATCGGTTTAACGTAACCGCGTGTCACGACATTTGTTTCGTTTCTCGACCTTCGTATATACACACGCTTCGTGCGTCTCTGTCCCCCTTAACCTTGTCATCTCTCTCTTTCCCTTGCTCGTGTATTTCTGTCTGTTGTGTTCATTACCGTGGTGTTTTTATTATACTCGAACTTGTGTGACGAGCGTTTCGTGTACTCGCGATGTATCTTGTGTCACCGATTATGTTGTTTCCTGCTAACGTTTGTCGCGTCCTACATGGACACGCGAGTGACGACCCGTTACGGAGCGTAATTCTCCTAGCAGACGACGCCGTGTCGTCGGCCATGATTATTCTCTACGTATGCGGGGCCTCTTTCTGTTCTGGCTTTTTTCCACTCCCACTATGTTGGTTCGTTTCGTTTATCGTTCTCTTTCTTTCCACCTTTCCCGGCCGTGGATCTCGTCACTTCGTTCCGTATACGCGTCTGTGTCCCTTGCTCACACGCGGGAGACACCCCGTTGCATTTCGTCTATATTTAAGCAGCACGGCCTGTCTGCTCGTGGCTCAGGCTCTATATATAAAGCGTCAGGGCGCTTGCTATCGTGCCTTGTGCCGTCGTGGTGGTTTCACCGTCGAAAACGAGGCATCCGCATCGTACGCGGATCTGTCACCAAATCAATACGATGTCGTCGCGCTGCTTTTTACCTTCATCCCCCTCCTTCGACCTCTTTCTCGCATTCTCTCGCTTCCTTTCTCTCTACATCTCTCGTTCGCGATCTCTCTCATTTCTCCCCCTTTCACTTTCCCCTCCTTTCGTTTTATCGTCTCTGCCTTTTTCTTTTCTTTTGCCGGGATGCCCTTACGATCGGCTGCTTTCTTTTGATCGTTCCGCGACATTTATCGTGTGCTCATCTCAGTGACGGCAGGTGGTTGCAGTCTTGCATGACGTTGTCCCTAAAAGTCACTAGATCTCGCCAGCGCTTTGTTTTCCTTCCCTTCCATCGTTCTTTCCGTCGATACGGTTAATCGTTTTCTTGATTTATCAAAGAATATTTATTTTGCAACGTTATCTCCGTTCACTTCTGATTTTCTATTGTTACTTCAAACGATTTTGAATCGCCATCTCAGAAACTATCGTTATTTCGATCGTTTTCTAATAAAAAGATTGACGATCGGACAACGACAGGAAACGTCATGCGGTTTTCTCTGGGTTAAGAGAGTTTCGACGTTCTATAGATGGTCTTAGGAGAGCATGGGTATCGGTCTCGTGTCACTCGTGACCTCGAGTGACCTCGACTCGCGACCAAGGAGTTTTCTTTGGCCGCGAACAGTGCACACGTTGCAGGAAGGAAAATTTCTGACCACACCCCGTGTCTTTTTGGGAGAGTTTGTGCGACGGTCGATAAACACGGAGCGTAGAGCACGCGTAGAGCACGCGTTACACAAGTGTCACCTGCTCGCTCACGTAAGATGCGTCGTTTCTCCCTTCAAACAGTTCCATTAATAGCCGTATCAACGGTCACGTGTATCCAAGCCAAAAAAGAAATTATTTCATAATTTTCCATCAATTTTGCAATTTATAATCGAACCCGTTCTTTATTATGAGTAACCAATGTTCTTCCTATTATTTTATTATTGTTATTATTATTTATTAAACGGACACTAGGCCATTTTTAAAATGTACAACAAAGTTGTAAGGTAAAAAAAATAATCCGAGTCTTGTAAAGACCAATTTAATATAAATTGTGATACTAGTAGCCCGTTGGTAAAGATAGTTTGATGATGGTTTGGTGAAAGGATAGTTTGAAAAATTGAAACATTATCTTGGTCGGTTTTTTAAAATTTTTCGGCCGGTAGAAAAATTGGAATTTTAGTGTTTTAATGTATTTTTTTATCCGAACAAAGCGCTTTGAGAGCGTGAGAATTTTAAGACGATACTATCAGTCGCTTAATGAAATTTTCCGGAAATTGGTCACGTTTTAACGTTACGAACGATCTCGTTTATTCGTACAAATTGCAAGGACGGCTCGTGACTAACGCCGACCGTTCTCGGCGGCTGTTTCTGACGGTGCACTCCCGTTTCATCCAGCCACGAAAACCGAGCGAATCTAATTCGAACGGCAGCACCACGGATTCGCAATTAGGGCCGGCTGATTTAGAATATTGTCCGCGCGTGTAAACACGCCCAGCCGATTCCCGTTTGTTTTCGAGCATGCGAACACGCGCTTCACCCTTCCGCGTTTGCCCCTCGCCCCCACCTACCGCACCCTCTTGAATTTTGAATAAATCTCGCGCTGCAGCATCGACGTTAAATCGACCGACTCGATCCCCTAGGAACTTCAATTAAACGGGTGAAACTGTATTTATGCAGTCGAACGCAGGAGGATATTTTGTTATGGGTCGGAGAACAGGAAGCGGTGATCGAAGCGCTTGTTTCCGTAGAGCTTCAATCCCAACAAACACCGAGGCGAGGGAATCCGAGTGATTCTCTTCGGATTGAAATGTCCGCGCATTAACCGTCTGCGCTCGAGAGGTGACCGTTAGTCGCCAAATGATAGTTTCGAAAATTTTCAGACTTCACTTACTTCATTTATTAGTCACACTCAAAGGTTAAATAAAATCATATATGCAAATTTTAGTATATCGCTTAACTGAAGTAAATGGCATTTAATATAGACGAATCTTAGTAAATATTTCGAATTTGAAAATTTTTGAAAAGTTAGTATCATTAGAAGACTAAGGAGTCATCTCTCGAGTGAAAGGGTTAACTGTTTGGAGCACAGAGGGATTAAAAACCTTTTTGATGCACGGTAACGTAAGGTGGGACATTTTTAGACCCATCTTGAAATATTGCAATAGTTGCATGCGCAAATTCAATTGAATTATTACTATTTTTTTAAATTTTCATATTATGTGATTCCTTCGTTAATAAAAATCTACCAATTTTGTTTAATTTAAAACAAAATGTCTACGTAACACGAGTCTATTTATCCTCATAAATCCTGTTCCTCAAAAAGTTAATCGGTGCGTTAACACTATTCCTACGACATTCCCACGTAAGACAGAATACAAATTTTTCCAAAAAAATAAACAATGAAAAAAGAAGTGAATATTGCAAAATGTATTACACGTATATTTGAGAAAAAGTCAAAAGTTTAAAGGCGATTCAATTAGGTTGCATCTATGAAATTGTAATCGAAATTTTAAAAACGGTCATTTGACCGGTTGTGGTAGGAATATGTTGAGGAAAACGACAATGTTAAAAAATATATAAACTTATTTATTTGATGTAACAATTTTCTGATCCCATTCACACGTCCTATTCTCAATCAATCTCCAAACAAAAGGCGCACACTCACGATCCTCATTCCATTTTTTAATTCTCAAAACTCCATTCACTCATATTTTCATCCTTCTTGTTTTTCCATACATTGCTTCTCATTCTAATTTCTTGACCGTTCATTCTAGAATCTCTTTCACACAAACAAACATACACACGTCAATAAATTAGCAATCACCCTCACAGAATAGTGTTAAGCTGTTAGTTTCAACGAGCGCACCTCGTGAATCGTCGAAGCTTGTTGCAAGAAGGAAAGTGGGAAAAGAAGAACGATTTGGTTTATCGACGATTAGGCGATGAAGTAGGCGCGTAGGTATCCCCCCTCCTTGAGGTTACCGCCAGTAACGTGAGACGCTAATTTTCATAATGGCGAAATTATTATTCTTTTTTTCCTCCT
Source organism: Tetrapedia diversipes (assembly GCA_033822845.1). Lineage (NCBI taxonomy): Eukaryota > Metazoa > Arthropoda > Insecta > Hymenoptera > Apidae > Tetrapedia > Tetrapedia diversipes. The sequence continues at coordinate 197,043 of JAOPTO010000663.1, read as the reverse complement.
CTCTACCCGCTTCGAGCTACCTTTTATGCTTTTACTCCGCTACCGGCTAAAACACAAGCGGCAATCTATTTCTAGACGTTCCACGTTCCCAAGCATCTCGAAACTTTTCAGCTTCTCGCCGAACGAGACGCCCGCGCAACTTAAAAAGTTGAACAATCGAATTACCCGCGCTCATCTCCCCGTTGCTTACCTCGCCGCCGTTCCGCTCATTAGCTTAATTCACCGGCGCCGCGAATTTTCACCTTTCTTTCGTGATATCGCCCTCGTCCCACGTAGCTTCTTATTTTAAATTCAGGCCCCGCTTTCGGACCGATCGATAACGCACACACACAGCCTCTCCTCTGCTCGCTCGTGGCGCGGTTGAATTCGAGCAAGTTCGCGTGGCGACCAAGTTTTGTTCGCAAAAATCCGACTAATCCGCCTCCCGCTGGTACAGTGGCGGACAAAAGTTTAGAGAGGAGAGGGCAATGTAAAGGATAATCGTATGGTTTGCATATTATTATCTGTATTGTAGGCAATTTAGTAATGAATGGAGCCTTTGTATAGGGGAGAGCGGCAAAGAATAACGAATGTCGATTGTGTTACGGGGAAAGAGGATGAAGAAAATAAATTGACACGGTGTTGGCTGTTAGGCAGCAAAACGTAGACTCGCCTTCTATGGCGAAGACGATTTTTATTAATGTCGGTTTTTGAAGGTGGGGGTACAAAAGTGTGCTATGGGTGATTCTTTGTGCAAATAGTTATGACGGTGGCGGTTAAGGTTCAGTTGTCGGTAATTACAAATAGTTGTGGGTTGTTAATCAGAGTTCTATTATCTCGGGTCGCAAATGGTTACGGAGTCATGATTCGGTGGCTGACGCATGGCGGTTATCTTGGTGTTTGCTGAAGTTTTCCGGCGTTACAGGCTTTCTTTAGGCGACCGCGGATTAGGCTTCGAGGTGTCGCCGTGTTATTTTTTCAGGGCCGCGTGATCTTTCGGCGCCATTTTAAACAACGCCTGCGTTGTAGGGATAAACAGTCGCGGTCGTAAACCTGATCCCCGAAGAAAATGTGGACGGCCGATATCCTAGAAGCAAACGCGTGGGGATATCGAAGGCGGGCATTTTTCCGAAGGTCCTGATTGGTAAGGACAGGAACCGCCTATCAGGCCCGAGGCAAATAAATAGGAAGCCTCGCGATAATTAGAGTTAGTTCGATTTTGGTTAATTCGTCAGTTCGTCAATAGTTCGTTTAGAGTTCATGAGAGTCGTTGCACTAGCTCATAAATTAGGTAAAAGCCCATCGGCCAATAAAATAATTTCCTACAGTATGTTCATTTTTATTGCTTCTTCTTCTATTATAAAGTTTAAAATCGTATTTCGACTTCGAGGTCTTTAGCGATTTACTGGACATTCCTCTTTATATTTTATCAAATAGTTGAATTTCTTTTAAGTAGCTGATAACGTTTTTTTTTTGGTGTCTCTGAGAGGTCAAAGCGGTATTTGGGTTTAATTCATATTTTCTTCTTTGACTTTGGTATTGTTTGCAATCATATGGATTTGCTGGCGGCAATAGTTACAATAAGGTGAGTCTGGTTTAGGTGGGTCGCGACTACTCATCTTTCGCGCCTTAGAAACACTCTACTCCAAATATTCTACGGCTATCGCTCGACTCAAAACATTCTTCACATTTTCTCAAAAAAATTATTGGGAATGGGGTTTAATATTGCTAAATGAAATAAACTTTTATTAGTGAAATAATACTTAGATAATTTATTGATACTTTTATATAGCACGAGGAAGGGCAATTTTGACCGCACCTAGCGAGTTTTGTCACAAGACTAGCAGAACGTAGTGGTCGAAATTCTTACAACCCCGTCCGGGTCCTTCAGCCCCTGCAGTTCTGTTTCTCGATGTTTTCGAACTTTCTAAAATGCCAGATGTGGCTTAGCTTCTTGGAAGAAGCCCTTGAGATAGTACGTTAAGAGAAAGCTGGTTTATGGTTAATTTTTGCTTCGTAGTATTTCTCTATTCAATTTCCAACAAAAATCGTACCCACTTGATCGCGTTCTTACGATTTATTTATTTTCGTTGATCCTTTGGTCTTAAACTTTTGCCCGCTACTGTACATTCCAGGGTTCTTTTAACCCGACCCAGCTCTACGTGCTTCCCTTCCGTAATCGCGGCACGCGAACTCGCCTCGCCCTTGCTATTTTCGTTAATTATTCGGATATCCAACTAATTTCGGGCCGGCGCGCAGAGAATTCGTGCGCGTATACACATGTAATACACACACACACACATGGACGCATGTGCGATTGCGTCCGTGGCGCGGCATAATCAAAACATTTTCCTCGCCTCTTCCTCGCGTTGAATAATTCAACGTTTCTGCCACGACCTGTGTGTCTCTTTGCGACTGAACCGATCGCCTTTTACCGGTTATCGATTCCTCATCGAATCGTCGCCGAGATACAACGACGACGACCGATGCGGAACCATGGGACATCCTCGTTTCGCTTGTCGTATCGCGATACATCGAGCGGTTTCTTTTCGGGACAGGTTTGATCAACTTTGGGAGGGATCAAACCAACTATCTTTCTTGTAAATGGTAAAGTACGTCACGGTTCCTATATATACGAGTTCCAAACTGTCCCTACCTATTCTTGTGTCCAAGACTTGTTAGGTAGCCTTACCAATAAGTCCAATAGCAGGTCCCTTCGACGAAACACCCCATTTCTTTCTTTGTTCTTCGATCTTTCTTCGTAATAGTCACAGAGGAAAGGTTGGGAAGTAAATTCGACAATATATGTTAATCAACAATAAACGTAGGAAAATAAGCTGATAATACATTAGAGATAGTGTAAAAGAGTGAATTTTGATTGAAGGTTGTCAAAGTTTTTGGAAATCAATGCCTATTCCTTTTCTTTTTTCTTCGATCTTTCTTCGCAATAGCCACAGAGGAAAGGTTGGAAAGTAAATTCGACAATATATGTTAATCAACAATAAACGTAGGAAAATAAGCTGATAATACATTAGAGATAGTGTAAAAGAGTGAATTTTGATTGAAGGTTGTCAAAGTTTTTGGAAATCAATGCCTATTCCTTTTCTTTTTTCTTCGATCTTTCTTCGCAATAGCCACAGAGGAAAGGTTGGAAAGTAAATTCGACAATATATGTTAATCAACAATAAACGTAGGAAAATAAGCTGATAATTAGAGATAGTGTAAAAGGGTGAATTTTGATCGAAGGTTGTCAAAGTTTTGGAAATCAATGCCCATTCCCTTTCCTTTCCCTTCGATCTTTCTTCGCAATAGCCACAGAGGAAAGGTTGGAAAGTAAATTCGACAATACATATTAATAAACAATAGACGTAGAAAAATAAGCTGATAGTACATTAAAGTTAGGGTAAAAGGGTGAATTTTGATCGAAGGTCGTCAAAGTTTTTGGAAGTCTATGTAGTATGTTAACGATTTTTGAACGATTTTCCCCAGGTCGGAATTTTTGCTGTTGCAATCGTTCTGACCGCATTCATCGTTGATTTTCCGATCTCTCCACCCTTCCTCTTTGTCGAATCTTTGGTTTTCTGTCTCGTCAGCTTCTCTCGTTACACGACGGAGGCGTGTCCCGTTGGAATTGTGTGTTTTCTTCGCGGTTAGATCGAGAACGGGGGAAAACCGATTGCTGGCTTTCGGTTTGGAACAAATTTACAGGCACCGGTGAATAAAAATATTGCAATAAAAATATTAACTCTAGAGTGATTCGATAAATTTACCGGGGATATCATTTCCGGGATTCATTCGTTGATCGTACAATTTCCTCTTTTTTACTCAGTCCACTCTGAGATTGAATTCTGCTTTTTAACATTGCGTTTACGGAGAGGAGATTAATTTGCTTAATAATAACGTTGCGTGACCGCAGTCTTAACAGAAATCCAACAATATGTTAATTGACTGGAAAGAAATTGCAAATGAAATGTTGCGTGGTCGCAGCGTCGGTTAATGGTAATAGAATTTTTAAAGCGGTTAGATTAAAGCAGCCATTTTCCTCGTCCATCTTTGCAATTACACAGTTGAACAGAATTCTATGACGTCGAAGATCTTATGGGTCTCAAGGTGGTAGTCGAATGATCGAAGTTAACTGGAAATTCCAATAATTACGAAAAACAATTGGCCCTTCCTTTTTGTGCATCCTTGCGATTATACAGTTTAATAGAATTCTATGTTGTCGAAGATCTTATGGATCTTAAGATAATCGAACGATTCTAAAATTAAGCAAGAATTCTATATACATAATTTTGTAAAATTTTCTTATCTTTTACCATTTCTATATTTTTACTTTCTCCGTTACCATTTATTATATTTTCACACCTCATTCTAATAATTTCATTGTAATTCTTCAATGGATTAATTCCATAAAAATGAATAAATAATTGTGAAAAATCATTAGTTTATTTTCTCCATCCATTCTTACAATTATACAATTTAATAAAGTTCTATGGTGTTGATAGCGTTATGGGTCTCCTAGTAGTCGAACGATCCGTTGTTAAACGTGAATTCGAAATGATCATGGAAAGCTATTAGTACATTTTTTCCTACGTTTAAGAGTCGCGAGAGACTTGAGAATTTACGACGGACGTCTCGTCTCTCTTTCTCTCTCACGCTTCTTGCAGTGATTTATCGCGGATGGTGTAGAAGCGTTTCTCTGTGCGTCACGCTACCGCTCGGGATATATGTGGTTTCGACGCGTGATAAAGTGTCGCGTGTTAGGAATTTATTAAAAGAAAAGTGAAACGGAGAAAGGGGACCGGCGAGAGAACGGAAACCGAAACGATTTCGACGGACACAATCGTGTGTACGCTCGTCGATGATCCAAGATAACGAATCTCGCCTTCCGTTTTCCTTTTTTTCTTTTCCTCCCGCAACGTTTCCACGCCGTTTGTCATTGTTCCTGGCCCCTGACGCAATTCTGTTCCGTAAAGATGGAATTTCCTGCACTCGTGCAGACGTGGACGATCGCGTTTTCGTAACGCTACGCGTTTCTACGAATCGCAACTTAAAGCCACGAAGATAGACGAGCGACATTTTGCCGCACGACTGTACTTACATTTGTCTTCGTTGCGTTCGATTGGAAAATAGTTTTAGTTGCTTGTGTTTGCACTATAGTGTTTTAACACTAGAACTACCAAGTAAAAATGACCCAATTTGCTATTTTTCATAGAAACGTCGTAAATTTACTGTGGTACCTAAACATTTGAAAATTTACTATAATCTTTACTATAATTGCTAAAATTTGATTCTTTTATATCAGGTGATTTGATTTCTTTGGCTTCAATAAGAATTTCTTAATCGTCGGTAGTTTTAGTTTTTAATACCAATTCACAAAATTAATCCGAAATTTTGTTACTTTTTATCTCTCAGATGGACGTATTAATTCGCAACTCTTCTATAATATAACAGTCTAGCGGATATCATTTTAATTTAGCCTCTATCCCGGCTGCGCGAAACTTCGAGTATCTCGTTATTTCTATTCAAATATAGAAATGACGACGCGAAACACTTAAAACCCTCGAAATCTATACATTCGGATATTTCATATTCGAATGCATCGAATCCATTAGCCATATCCGAGCTTTCGAACAGGCACTGCACCAAACGCACCTCAGCTATCCGTCTATGTGCCACCTACCATGTATTTGCGTATAGACACGCGCACGCACACGCGCACAGACACGCGTGTACCAATATTAAAAAAAAAAAAAAAAAGTCTAATTCCAAAATATCCCTCCGCGATATCAATCGAGCCCTCGAAATTCCCACTCGACGCGAAAAATATTTCCGGCGTTGGAATACGCTAGCGTCCGACTTCATCCCCCTCGTTCCTCGGCTATCGATCACCCCTTACGTCCGTGTATCTGTTTACACGCCCGCGTTTGCATCGATCATGCACCCCGTCGACTCCTGGATTACCGTTGTGTCCCTCCCTTCTGTCCACGGAACGGACGTCCCGTATTTCGGATGGTATTACAGCTGATTATAATAATCGTAATGTTATGCAGGAGGGAGGGTTGGAAACAATATTTAAATGAACTTAACGCTAGAACTACTAGACCGGTCAAAATGACCGATTGGTGATTACTCATAACAGTCTTGTAAATTCACAGTGGTAAAGCTTCTAAAATTTACTATGATTTTTTTACAAAAGATACGAATAAAGATTTGTTTTCTATGCAATTTTCAATTTGATTTCTTCCACGCGAATAGGTACGCTTTAATTGTCGGTGGTTCTGGTGTTAACAATCCCTTGGAACTTTACCGAGGCAAATGGAATTAAATTCTCAGGTAGCGCTAAATTTTATTTATATAAATAAGAATAGATTTCCAGGGGAACAACAGTTAAAACTGGTTTAATTCCATTTGTCTAAGGATTAACTTGATTTACCCTAAGTTTAATTTCATTTGCCAAAAGCTTAACTTAATACGACAATACTATATTTGTTTAACATCAATGCACGTGTTTCATTTAATTCATTATCACACGACACTCATTTATTTTCACACACACTCGTTACACGCATCGTCCACTCATGTCAACCCCTACATCCAAAAACCCAGCGAAATGATGTCGTTCTTTTTTATTGGTTTAACAACAACAACAATAATAATAATAATTACGGCTGTGCACGCGGGATCGGTTGGTCGAGAGAATCGCGAGCCCCCTTTTCGTTTCGTTTCTTTCACTAATTTATTTTCACACACATTCGTTACACGCATCGCCCATCCCAATCCCTGTATCCAAAAACCCAGCAAAATTATGTCGTTCTTTTTTATTGGTTTAACAACAACAATAATAATTATGGCTGTGCACGCGGGATCAGTTGGTCGCGCGAATTGCGCGAGACCCCTTTTCGTTTCATTTCTTTCACTAATTTATTTTCACACACACTCGGTACACGTATCGCCCACTCATGTCAACCCCTACATCCAAAAACCCAGCGAAATTATGTCGTTCTTTTTTATTGATTGAACAACAACAATAATAATAATAATTACGGTTATGCACGCGGGATCGGTTGGTCCCTTTTTCGTTCCGTTTCTTTCAGCCGGGTAGATACATCACCCTCGGTCCCGAGGAAGTTCATCAATCATCGGGTGTGTTTCCCCCATTCACGAGCGCGGTTTTCAGCCTCGACGCGCTGCCGGTTCTCCCTCGTTTAACGAATCGCGCCGGGGATGAAAGGGGTGAAAGCGCGTTCGACGGTCGCTTCGACGAGTCGGCAAGGGGCGTGACGGGGAGAAGAGATACGTTCTCGAGGAATTTTTTCCCGCGGAGGTTGTCGCAATGCGTGTATACCTGCAGCGGGGAATCGTTAATAGGTTTGCCATTGTGTCGCGATAGCGAGTCGGAAAATTGTAAACCAGCTGCGGAACAACGTCTGCGCGGACGTTTTATGTAGCAGGTATCCGGGATGTGGAGCAAGTGGATTTCAGTTGTTTAGGAAGTACAGACGCCCCTCGACTTTCGTACATTCTACTTTCGCGCAATTCGCTGTTTCGCATGTTTTTAAAAATTCTACTTTTCAACGATTTGCGCTCGGCAGGCGACTGTTAGTCGTCGAACGATAGTTTCGACAATTTTCAGACTTTAGTTAGTTTGTTTATCAGTCAAACCCGGAGGTTAAATAGTCATACATGTAAATTTTAGTAGATAATTTAACTGAAGTAGATGAAGTTTAATATAAGCGAATCTTAGTAAATATTTCGCACTTGAAAAATCTTTGAAAATCTAAGAATTGCCTATCGAGTTGAAAGGGTTAAGTTTTTGCGATCGGATGTCCTCTCTGAGGGGACATCATGAGTCAAGCAACCTACTAGACTGCCCTTCTCAGGGGGTATCAGACTTTAGTCATTCCAAGTTGTTATATAAAAGAGTTCATTAAAAATTAAAGGACAAATTGTAATGTATGTATGTTAATCGAAGAATTTAGAGGAGTCTGAACATACACCATTACTCATTCAGCAAAGGCTCTATCGCGACTAATTAACCTCTGAAACGAAACAAAACACTCGGGCGATCGTTACAGTTCTGCATTCAGGCAGCATGGAAAAATCCAGCAAAGCACACACATCTGCATACAAGATCATCCAAAAAGAAAACAAAAGATGCTGTTTATTTTACAGTATTTCTGTTTACACATCACTTTTCGAACGACACTCGAGATTTATTCTGGCCATGCAGGTCGGCATCTCTTCGATTATCGTCGAAAGGAGATCCGCAATCTCTTCGATCTATATTCGTATGCATACGAACACACACACACACACACACACACACACACATGTATATATATTCATTCGATTCGATAGTCGGAGTCGCCTGGACGGCACTGGTGCTTACGGGCAAACCGATTCGTATGTTAGTTTTGGCAACGGCCTACGCTGACATTAAGACCGAGGGTAAATATTGGCTCTATCGAAAACCACCGAGGGAAATGCCAATTCCCGGTACGAAGTAGCGCGTTCCTCGAATCGTGGCCTTCCGTTCTCCATTGCGCCGGGTCCACGATGCTATACGTAGACAGTGTTCACCTTTAGCGTGTGGACCAGAAACAGTAGCATTTTTTTCCATTCAAGCAATTGAGTGGGTATTCTCATTGTGAAATGAAGAATTTTTTAACAAATTTTAATTATGGTTTTGTACCATCGAAAAATTGTAAGGCGGTACGTAGGTCGAAAACATTATTTAATCGTAAAAGTGTGGGTCATTTACGAAAGTCTTCAAAAAATGGTCCGGTGCGGAACGTGTTAACCCATTGATGAGATTACGAATTTTTTCGAACACGATCCTCAGAATCCAAATTTAGAAAAAATTTCTTTTTAACTTTTAGCGTTAAGCTTCATTCGATACCGCTTCGAAAAGCGTAGAGTCTCGCGAAATGCTATTCTAACTGTCATCGAAACGATCGCCTGCACCGTCGAACGATTCTATCAGCCCTCCGTTTCCGTGTCTCACCCCTGAACCGGAACCTAAAAGTCGGAATCAGCCGGTGTCGCGTTAAAAAGCTTCGCGAGCGAGGCTTGGATCCCCGTTTTGGAGGGTCGTTAACGAACCGGTGGCGGCGATAATCCCCCGAAATCCGGCAATTTCCCGTTCAACAGGTTCGCGTTAACGTTTCTACCGGCAAGCAGCCTGGCGTTTTAACGTATCACGATCGCCTAACTTGGCCGAAGACTGTCCGTGGATCCGTTATCGGTGATTCGGAAGTATGGTTGAACCCCCTGTATCCGTGGTCGGTCATAGTTTAACCCTTTAACGGCGGACCTCCATCTTGACCCAGTTGGAAGCAATCTTGCGTCGTTGGTCGCATAGCGATTTTGACTTCCATTCGTTTACGTTGATACGCATGTAGTTGATTATACTCGAATTTCAGGTATGTAGTTGAAGGTGTGAAAAATTTTGTAACTACGTAATTAGGTTAAGTTAAGGATTAGTTGAGTTAAGGATTAGTTAAGAGAGTTGATGGATTAGTCGAAACATAGTCCTAGTTTGCATACGCTGGCGTTAGATTACGTTAAGATTATTTTATCGCGATAAACTTTGCATTATCATGACACAGTTTTTATTACACAGGTTGCTTTCATCGATTCACTTTTATGCGAATTCCCATTTTTATGAACACAACTGATTCTCAACACTTGGACCTTTTCTCGCCTAAAGCTTTCAACAGCTCAGACGTTTTTCCGCTGTATCTGGCTTCTTCCGTTACATTTTTCACCATGGTGAATAATTCTTCTTTATTTTTATCCACCAAACAAATGACTGAATACTAAGATCAACGAAACATTAAATGTAACTAAAATTTAACTGCAAATTACAATCGGTTGGTCTTCAGTGTAGCATATTGCGGACTATGAGGAGTACTTCGAGCACAAAGGGTTAAAGGAATAAAATTTAAAATCATTTCGTTTAAGGTGTTTTACATTATGTTGAATTGAAATTAACCAAAGTCGCGGAGATGCGCTAAATGTTACGCGTGTTAGGGATGGGCAGCAAGGGTACTTGGATTAAATAAGAACAACTCGAGGTCCGCTTTCTGTAAATTCCTCTGAATGACTAACTTTATTCTTTCCTGCTCGTCCTTACACTCCTAGGTTCGGGGGTCGGTCCGAAAATTACCTGCCCCCGACCGGTACACCTTTAGGTGGGGAGGTACAAATTAAATAATGCTTTTTCCCAAATCCGACACATTATATGCGATATAACGATATATCGTAGTGTGTGTACATGCACGCAAACATATTTACCGTAAACGTAACATTTTTTTTTATTATCGAGGGTCCAATTGAAATTCGAAACTTATTCGTGACGAGTCCGGACATCTTTAGGACGCGTTACGCGTGAAACGAGTTTGGAGGGGGTTGCTGGTCGTAAAACCGGTACCGTTTCCCGTTTGAAAGAAGGGATGGTCGGATGGTTTCCGGTTTTATCTCGGAACTTTCGAACACGTTCCTGGTAATAAAAAACAACGTAAATCTCCCACCCCTGGCCGAGGTGCGATAACTTCTTCCCGATATCGATTTACTCCGCTTTACTCTGCAATGGCGCGTGCAATGATAAGAGGTGAGAAAGGGGCGGGGAAGCGTGGTTTCATCGTTTATTTCTTTATTTATTTACTTATTTGCTACGGGGAAAGTACTCTGCGAAGAATAATTGAATGTGACAATTTTCCACTGTTTCGAATGTAATGAGAATATTTATTTCTTTATTTATTTTTTTCTACGGGGAGAGTACTCTGCGAAGAATAATGAATGTGACAATTTTTCACTGTTTCGAATGTAATGAGAATATTTATTTCTTTATTTATTTACTTATTTTCTACGAGGAGAGTACTCTGCGAAGAATAATTGAATGTGACAATTTTCCAGTGTTTCGAATGTAATGAGAATATTTATTTCTTTATTTATTTACTTATTTTCGGAGAGTACTCTGCGAAGAATAATTGAATGTGACAATTTTCCAGTGTTTCGAATGCAATGAGAATATTTATTTCTTTATTTATTTACTTATTTTCGGAGAGTACTCTGCGAAGAATAATTGAATGTGAAAATTTTCCAGTGTTTCGAATGTAATGAGAATATTTATTTCTTTATTTATTTACTTATTTTCTACGGGAAGAGTACTCTGCGAAGAATAATTGAATGTGAAAATTTTCCAGTGTTTCGAATGGAACTATCAAGTTTATGAGAATATTTATTTCGTTACTTATTTATTTCGTAAATGCGACAGATAGCACTTTTTTACACTAATTTGAATCATTACATAATTATACATGCATTTAAAATCGCTCATGCGTATAACAAAGCATTCAGGATTCAGCCAGTATTATAAATCTTGGTTTTAAATGCGGTAGAATTTCGATCAATAGAGGTCAACGCTGTTACAGTACTTATTAAGTAGAGAAAGTATTCTAATATTGTAATACAGTGTTTCTAAAATTTAAACAAGGAAAGCAGAGTAATCTGTCGTCGTTGAAAATTGTACGTTTGCAAATTGAATGATTGCAGAGGGGGTAGGCGTAGAATTTGACATTTTTCATTAAGTTTGTTCCATTTAAAAGAAAAACGGTTTAACATCAAACGAAAGAATTTTCTGTCCTCCTATTTTGAAACATCTTATATGCAGAATCACAGAGTGGTAGAATGGCAAGCAGAAAGGGGTTGCAAATGTCTCGGTGGAACGTCGAGAGATGTGTGTTCCGTGGCAGAGAAAAGAAAACGAACGAGTTGGTAAATATAGGTTCAACGATCATCTAGCGGATACTTTTATTAATAGAGGAGCGATGTTTGTATTGGACACACTATTCTCGACGGGATACATAATGTTGCGTACGCGTGCACGCTCGTCCCACGCTCGTGTCTCTCTCGCGTGCGGCTCGGCTTTAAAATTTGTCGCTCCAATTTGCCGAACGTAACAACCGGTGTATTATTCACGGGGAAGCGCCGTCTAAACGTTCCCAGAAATATAAAACTGTCCTCGATAGCGATTACTTTTGGACACGCTCGCCACAAATTTCTGCCTCTGCCGCGGTCGCGGCAAATTTCATCGCGTTGAAACTGATTTTGTTAGCATTTCTGCCTGGCGAACATTTTAATCTGATCGAAAAGAACGAGGAAGGTTAATTTTTAATACATTCTCTCCGCAATTTTTTGAACAATCGCGTGAAAATCACCGACGACGCGTTTGTGGTTCAAATTTATCTGCGAAGAGAGATAATTAATTGGTGTTACTTAGGAAGGTGGTAATTAACCCTTTGCACTCTGCGTCATCTCGAACGTATTGGATGGACGTGTCCTTGGTTCCTCAAAATCACTACTTTTTTTTTTTTTATGTATCTTGGTAACTGTACCATATTCCGATTTGATATGTTGTGCCATTTCAGCAGAAATCTTCACAGAAACATGCGTTTCTGAAAAGGTTGCGCTGGGATAAATTGCTTCCCCGGAATCATTAATAAATTCTAATGTCCCCTGAGAGGGGACAACAGAGTGCAAAGGGTTAAAATACTTAATTACTTGAGATAAGAGGAGAACAAATTTTCAGAAAACTTCCATCGTGACTTTCCTCGCGAGTGTTCGAGTCCGTCGCGGTTTCTATAGACAGGCACCCCTCGACTATTAATCCCTCTACATTGAAACAATTATTTCTATCACCCTCACCCAATTAGAAACAAGCGTACAAACACAAAAGTCTTCGAAAAAATTTACGTCCATTTTTGTTATTTAACGATATTCAAATCGTTGGACATCAACGAAAATCGATCGATCGATAAAACGGATTTATCTTCCTCGGACGATCTTATCGATAAGCCTCGTCAAATACGGGAAAATCGATCGATGGCTAGGTGGTTGATTCGAGTGGTCGAATATTAGGATGTTTCAGGGCGCAGCCGGAAAATTGATCCCGCGGCCCCAAGTTGAATTCGTCGGTAATATCCGTGTGCGGAAAAGAGAGGAGAGGGGTCGGAGAGGGTTAGAATTCGATGGGACGAGTTCGAGGTAGGGGCTGGATTCGACCGGTCGCGCATTTAATGAGATTTTGCGGGCCGGTCGTTGACCGTGCTCCGTCGGTTCGCACGATTAATTAACGGGCTCGTTAATACCTCCTAATTATTATGCGCCGGGGCGCATACTTACCCGCGCTATTTTAGTCGATCTTGTTGATGTCGCGGATTACGGGGACTTCTCTCTATCTATCTATTTATTTATCTATCTATCTCTTTCTCTCCTTTCCGTCCTCTTTCTCCATCTATCTGTCTCTATTTTTTTCTCTTCCTCTCCTCTTCATCCTCCCTGCAAACTACCCTTGTCCGTTTTGCGTACAATAGAACTTTTTTTTTGGAGGTTTTCTGGTGGTCAGTAGACGAGATAGGTTTGGATGTCACGGAGTTGTTCGCTAATTTTTCTTTCCACTGCTGGGTTCGTTCCTCTGTTTAATAGGAAATCGCATTCCTGCACGCAAATCGTCCATATTTCTTATCCGTTCAAGTAGATTCTAGTACTATTTTAATTTCGGTAGTTTGCCTTCAGAAACATTTAAACACAGTCTTTTACAACAGAATTAACGATTTCACCCTAAAATCGTTCAGCGCATAAGTCCACTATCTTTAATAAATTCCCTTCTGAATATCTATTCTGTAAATTATGTACCTTGATGATTAAGATAAACGAGGTTCGGGTAGGGTTCCCGTAGTTCCGATAAATAGAGTTCTATCGTATTCTCGATACGCGTTGCGCGCTCGCTCCATCCTCTCCACCCCTTTTCCACCCCTTCGAGTACGCGATCGGCGCGAGGAGTCGTTCGAACTCCGCCTAGGATGGAAAAAAATGATCACGGGAACACCGAGTCGAAGTTTCCGCAAATATTTGCCATCCGTGTGCCGGCATTTTCGCGAGTCTCCCCCCCTCCACTGTTCCCCTCCGCGTTCGCCACCCTCCCGTGGATCGATCCCGCGATGGAATACTGCCAACAGGTTTGGCTCGGCTAGGGATTACCAGACGAAGAAAACGGAGACCGTATCGGTTTTTTGCGCCGGGACGTTTTTAGGTCTTTCAGCGGTTGCTTCGGCCACCTTTGTCTCGGCGATACGCTTTTTCCTTCCGTCATGAATGGTGGATGGGTTCGTATATCTTGAAGGCGAGTGCTATGGATACGCTTTTAAAGGATCGCTACTGTCACGGTTCCTCCTGCGAAATACTGATCGCGAAAGCATCTTGCGACTCCAACCATTTGCAATTCGAGAAGGGTATAATAATATTGTAGAAAAAAGGTACTTCAGATTATTTATTATTCTTGATACGAATAATGGCAAAAATATACAATATACTAGTAAATTCTAATTCAACTTTCCCACGGGACTCTATGTTTAATCCTCAGCCCTTTTTACGACTCCACAACTTCCGTTCCACGTTAATTACCGTTTCCCCCAAAAATCCATCGTGTCGACCCCGCCATAGTCGATGGTTCCGCTCGAATCTACGATATTTCCCCTAGACTCGAGCTGTTTCCCCTAGTTAGCGAAATGTCTGTCAGCGTGCCCGCGACGGTGGTGGAGGGAGACAAGTTCAGACTTCGGGACGTCTCGCCAGGGCTCGGGTACGCTCGGTCTAAGAGGGTAACTCACGTGTCCTGCGGGTTCCTCCCTGGAGACATTCCCGAGGCGACCGGCCGATCGATAACCCGGTGCCGCCTGTTCGTGCCCGTGGATACGCTTACTTATACATGCGACCCGGTACCGTGGAATTGTCGCGTGTTTTCACCGTGGATACATATTATTAAAAACGTGGTTGCGTAAGATAAGCAGGCACTTTGATTGGCATCGCACACGTACGCGTTTCTAGTTGCGCGTGCTTTCTCGGGGGTCGAGGGGCGGGATCGGGGGCGTTGCATTTTTTATTAGGGCAATATACGCGAACGTTATATCGTTACACCCCTTTCTGCTTGCTCTCCATTATTTCTTCCGTCGCCCCGTTCCTCAACCCTTTCACGATCCGATACCGTTACTTTATGATTATCCGTTCGTTTCTTCTTTAACACTAGGTTTACTGGACCCGTTAATTTGACGAGTTTCAGACTTCATGAGCAAAATTTGCAAAAACAATTACTATTATTCCTAACAATTTTTGTTGATTTTTAATCGATACAGCGATAGGAATGTAGCTTAATTTATCTCCCTCTCAGCTCTGCATTTCAAATCTTGCATGATCTCGGATAAGGTTTCTTCCGTTTTCCGCGATTAACAACTGGAGCACGAGGGGTGAAGTTTACTTGGGGGATGAAATCAAATTCGAGTTCAGCACCGCGGTGTGGCACGTGTGCGCGGGATCTCAGGATTCGCTCGTAAATTCATTAGCGCCGGGCGCCGTCTCATTTTTTGCGCGCCGCTGATTAACGGCAACAGACGTGTTTCCGTGTAGAATTTCGCGCCGGTTTAGTCCGGACGACGCGAGGAACGAAAAAATATGTAACGAAACGCGTCGCGGGTCAAGCGTGACATCAATTACAAACCCACCCTCTCCTTGCAGCTTTTTTCGCTCTTCTTCTCTTCAAAAAGTCTGCTAACGGGAAACTAATTCGAAATAGTTCCTGCCTTTATATTAATGTAATTAATGTTAAGTATCGCTTTTTGTTTCAACCCCTTCATTCGTTTCACGTGAGGGGTGTCTAAGCTTTCGAATCCTTTTCCTTTGAATTTTTCTGGAGTCACTAGGTTTATCGGAAAAAAGTTCTTGGTGCAAAAATTTTTAATTATTCAATGATTCAGGATAGACTGTTTCAACCCTACATTCGTTTCACGTGAGGGGTGTCTAAGCTTTCGAATCCTTTTCCTTTGAATTTTTCTGGAATCACTAGGTTTATTGGAAAAAGGTACTCGGAGCAAGAATTTTTAATTAATCAACGATTCAGGATAGACTGTTTCAACCCTACATTCGTTTTACGTCAGGGGTGTTCAAACTTTCGAACCCTTTTTCTTTGAATTTTTCTGGAGTCACTAGGTTTATTGGAAAAAGGTACTCCGTGCAAGAATTTTTAATTATTCAATGATTCAGGATAGACTGTTTCAACCCTACATTCGTTTTACGTTAGGGGTGTCTAAGCTTTCAAATCGTTTTCCTTTGAATTTCTCTAAAGTCATTAGGTTTATTGGAAAAAGTACTCGGTGTAAGAATTTTTAATTATTCAATGATTCAGGATAGACTGTTTCAACCCTACATTCGTTTTACGTCTGGGGTGTCTAATCTTTCGAACCCTTTTTCTTTGAATTTTTCTGGAGTCACTAGGTTTATTGGAAAAAGGTACTCTGTGCAAGAATTTTTAATTATTCAATGATTCAGGATAGACTGTTTCAACCCTACATTCGTTTTACGTCAGGGGTGTCTAAGCTTTCGAATCCGTTTTCTTTGAATTTCTCTGGAGTCACTAGGTTTATCGGAAAAAAGTACTCGGTGCAAGAATTTTTAATTAATCAATGATTCAGGATTAAGTGAAATAAAGCAGCTTCGACTGTTTTACCTTAGATGTTCTATAGCAAAAAAAAGGACCGTGTAGAATTACTAGGGCACAGATATGATCTGTTGATGGGACAGTAAGTAATAATAATAAACAAGCGTTGGCCTCGTTGGAGCACGCTCTCCAAGGGTAGTAGTACAGCCCTAAAACAGTTTCCCCTCTCAGCGGAAACGTATACACCATAAACCGAGCTCATAGTTCAACCAACCTCCGAATCGTACCAAAACCACGGTGTCGACAACCATGACAACACACCGGCGACACCCCATGTCCCATATTCGCTGGGATTAATAAATCTCACCCAAGCCGAGTGCTTAATGTTCATTACATAATTGACGCATTGCGGCTTATCTCGGCCACCTTTCTCTCTCTCTCTCCCTCTCGCACACTCACCCCTCTGAATCGATAGCCTAAATCACCGGCTACTTAATTTCGCCGTTTCACCTAGCAAAACATTGCTCCCCCTATCGCACGGTCTGTCGGTCAACCGTTTTACCTCGCTACCCTTAACATTGTAATACAAGAACGATAAAGATACGCTAAATAGTGAGGTAGACTCAGCAGCTAATGAGATCGAGGGATCGCCAAGCAGAGATTAGCTTAATAAGCAACGAACAATTAACGTTGGTGTAGAATTATAAGGGAAAGGGTTATAAGTATCGCCTGCGTCTTTGTTTCGTCCCTCCGTTCGTTTCTACACCAAGTGTATTAAATTTCTGGATTCAACAAGAATTACGTTGGGTAGTACAAACCCTAGCACCAGTTCAATCCCATTGACGGTGAAAGACACTCGAAACGTATTCGAAACATTATGAAAAATAGATTCGGTTACGTCAGTTTGAGTTTGCTTATCCAGCCGTATTTATGACCATCCTGGTCCTCGGTTTAAATAACCTAGTGTTACAGTATCAACGATTACCCTATTATAGTTTTGTTAGTGTTTACCACAGTGAATTTATAAGGCTGCTACGAATAAAATTACCGGTTGGTCATTTTGACTGTTCTGATAGTTCTAGTGTTAAAAAGTTGAATTTTTAAAAATGTGCGAAAGTCGAGGGGCGCCTGTATATACATGCATATGTAACACAGGAGAGTTTATAGAGCGTTGTAAACAGGTTCCGAAGCGGACGAGGCCTCGAAACCAAACAAACGAATAAACCTTTCCCGTGTCACAATAGGTTAGCCGTTAGGCGGTGGAGGTTCCGGAAATAATTCCCTCGCCCCCATACTATTTTTAGGGGGATCCATCGCGGTGTGCCGGCACTTCGGGCCTCGAAATACACGGCTAGACCGGTGATATTCGATCTGAGACGGTTTTCCCCTCTGAAGCGGCGCGCGTTTTCGCGATCGTCGGTGGACGAATTCGGCGGCCGCGTTTATAAAACGGCGGAGGCCCGATCGAGGGACACCACGAGTTTACCGGCGATTCAACACGCCTGTTCAACGGCTATAGGATATAGCCACCGGCGGTATCTTGTCTCTCGGTGGTCCCTCCTCCTTTACCCCCTGCTTGTTCCCTCTTCCGTCCTTCCTGCTGTGGCAGCTCCTAATAATAGCAAGCGGTACAGGACGGAAATAGGCCTGCAGAGAACTATGCAACACGCGGTTCAGGAATTTCATCGTCTGCTGACCTCACAACGGCCGTTTCCCCCGTACTAATGAGGCGGCCCGCCGCGAGCAACTTTTTGCCCGCTCGCGAACGCCGCCGGTCGGTTCCGTTGGCTGGGTCGCGATGCGATGGTCCATTTCGATTTTCAAGGGGTCTAAGAGCGAGGTTGCGACGTGCAAGGTGAACCTTCCTGTGGTTTTCAATTAAGAAAGGGTGAATCGCGCTCGGAACTTGCGAGTTGTAAGCTGTAAAAATTGAGGGTACTCGTGGTTGATCAGTGATCCTTAATTGAACCGAGTGTAATGATAATTATTAAATATTAAAAGTTCTTATTGGCTGGGTTGCGACATGGTCCATTTCGATTTCAAGGGGTCTAAGAGCGAGGTTGCGACGTGCAAGGTGAACCTTCCTGTGGTTTTCAATTAAGAAAGGGTGAATCGCGCTCGGAACTTGCGAGTTGTAAGCTGTAAAAATTGAGGGTACTCGTGGTTGATCAGTGATCCTTAATTGAACCGAGTGTAATGATAATTATTAAATATTAAAAGTTCTTATTGGCTGGGTTGCGACATGGTCCATTTCGATTTCAAGGGGTCTAAGAGCAAGGTTGCGAGGTGCAAGGTGAAACCTCTGTGTAGCTTAGGATTAAAAGCGGATCACCCCCAAAATTTGGGGGTTGAAAGGTATAAAATCTGAGGTCGCTCACAGTTGACTAGTGGTCCCTGATTATGATGAATGCAACGTTAATTTTATATGCGAATATTAGAAGCTCGTTTTGTTGAATGTGTTAGGATGGATCACTTCGATTTCAAAGGGTCGAGGAGTGAAGCCTAACCCGAACTTGAACCTTCTTGCAGCTTATAATTAGGGATAGATCACCCTCAAAACTTGGGGGTTGAAAGGTATGAAAGCTGAGTTGACCAGGTGTCTCTAATTAGGCTGAATGCAACGTTAATTATTCGCGAGTATTAAAAGTTTGTGTTTTGGGGTGTGTCAGAACGATTCACTTTGATTCCAAGCGACCCAAGATGACCCTATGAGTCAAGCACGATTTTTTGTACCTAATTTCAAATGACGCTCGATGGGACCGACGAAGCTTCTTTCTTTTAGCTCCTTGGGGGTTGATAGACGTTTCTATGGGTGTGTACGTTCGCGTGTGTTCGTTACGTGCTGAGTTATCGTTCCGATGGTCATTTGTAACGTGGGTGGTTGGAAGGAGGCTGGGTGGTGCTCCTCTGGGTGCCACGTGTTCTTGATGGGCATTTGTTACGCGGATATTGGTTACGCTCGATGCTTTTGCGGGGTGATAATCGTAGAGAGATAAATTTGGATCATATATCAAGTCGTTCCCCCTACTTCGACTTTTAAAAATCTGTACGCTGTTAATCGTGCGCTTTTAAAAGGAAACCTTCGCATTATGTAGATCTGTTGGAATATTATTCGAGGTGAAGGAGATTCAGTAAATAAATATAAACATAAATATTCGTCAAAAATTAACTTCAAACTGTATCTTAAGCAACATTCTATACATTTGTATATTTGTGTATTTTTAGTTTCTCCGTTACCATTTATTATATTTTCATACCTGATTGTAACAATTTCAGTGCAATTCTCTAATTAGTTAATCCCGTAAAAATAAATAAATAAAATAAAATTTCTGCGTTATCATGTACCTAAAATTACATTCGTCTACGTGCCGTAACATATAAAGTACAGCCATCGAGGGATTTCACCCCTACCAAGGATTACCCTAAACACGAATAAAACTTTACTTATACACCGTTTCACGATTCTCAATCGTCCCGAAAGATTATCCACGGTACCATCGCGGAGAGTCCAGCCGGGAAATCGAGATCGCCTCTTCCGGTCTAATCCGGAGGCCTTAAAAGTTCCGCGCCGCTTTCCGGCCGCAAGGAAGCGTTCTCTGGAAGTCTTCTAATCCGCGGTGGGCCTCAGCTGCGCGCAGGGGGGGGGGGACTCTGAAGTTTAATCGATAGCACGGCAATTTCTCCGAGCGAAATTAAAATTGCACGCGCATCCCGCATCCAGCCATCCTGTTCTCCCGCGGGACGATGGCGCCCCGTGAATAATCAAACGCGGGGCCGTTGGTCGCGATCGGGATCGAGGATCGGCAGCAGCAAGTTCGAAAGGATCGAAAGGGATCGGGAGAGATCGTTAAATAACGCCGATTCGAGGAGAAGAGAATCGGGAGAGGGGGAGGACCACGGTTCATCGTTTTCTGCCTCTGTTTTCCTTTGTGGAATTACAGTGCTGATCTCTCTGTCACCCCTCTCTCTTTCTCTCTCTCTCTCTCTCTTTCTATCTTCCCCTACCATTATTTCTCTTTCTTCGTTTGTGTTTCTCTCACCCTCTCTCTGGTCTATCATTCTTTCTTCCTCCGTTTGTCTTTCTCTCATCCTCTCCCTCCTCTATCATTCTTGTTTTCTTCGATTGTATTTTTCTCGTCCTCTCTCTCGTCTATCATTCTTATTTTCTTCGATTGTATTTTTCTCGTCCTCTCTCTCGTCTGTCATTCTTTCTTTCTTCACTTGAGGTTCTCTTACCCTCCCTCTCGCTTATCAGTCTTTCTTTCTCCGTTTGTATTTCTCTCTTTTTCTTTCTTCCTTATCATTCTCTGTGTTTCTCCGTTTGTTTCTCTCCGGGGAAATTTAATGATTTCCCATCGATGTTTTTCTTCGACGGAACCGTGTTTAAGTTGGTCCATTGGATTTCTCGGGGATCAACCGGACCCAAGAGTTGTTCCGGTTTTTATATCGAAAGGCTTAAGGTCGGGCGGATTGGCTGAGAAAGTGGAAGTGGATATACGGGGGTAGTTTCTGACAGGAAATCGGTTTTTTAACGGATAAACGGGAGACGTAAGGAGCTCGCGGCTCGAGTGGAATATTACGGTTTCCCATTTTATTCGATTCCTCGGCGAGCTTAAGAAGATTCCGATCGGAAAAGTGTATCGCGCTGTTGAAGGTTAAATAACCTGGAGCCGAGTATTAACTCCGAATATAAGGTCGCTACGGGTGAAAAAGGAAAGCGAAGCGTTGTAAAAAATTGGTAAAAATATATATATTTATATATTTTAATCGCGATTTTCCTCCCCCTTACCATCCACTCCATTCACTACTTATCAACCATTCCAATTCGTTTATTCACTTGAAGTCGCGAGCACCGCGTCCAGTAGCCACCAGTCGCGCGTGTCTCGTTTGACTAATTCGACCGTCGACGGATCGAGCGGAACGATGTTCCCGAGGGTAGGGAAGATTGCACGAAAATAATCCTCTGGTGAATCGAAGCTAGAGGCTCGCATGCACACACTCAGTTCTCTCTCTCTCTCTCTCATTCTATCCTACTCACATACACACACTCAGTTCTCTTTCTTATTCTACTACTCACTCACTCACACTCTCTCTTTCACACAGACTTAGTTCTCTCTCTCTCTTATTCAACTACTCACTCACTCACTCACTCACACTCTCTCTTACTCACACACTTAGTTCTCTCTCTCTCTTATTCACTTACTCATTCTCTCTCACATTCTCTCCTACTCACTCACTCCCTCACACACTCTCTCTCTAAGTCTTTCTCTCTCCGTCTCTTTCTCTTTCCATTCGCCAGCGCGCGTAAGGCCGGTTTCTAATTCAATAGCGGGTCGACGCGTATGTTTAGAGCGGCTATAAATAATTGACGGCGCCAGAATTTCGCTACAGGGAGAAATGTCACAGTCATAACCGCGTGCCTCGGGATATTGGACCGTATATCGGCCGCGTTCACAGTTATCGTGTACGTCGGTGTTCACGAGCGCGGCTGTGGTCGCGCAGCGTGGAACACTAGGGGGTTGGTTCGTGGGAGGGGATCGTGGGTATCGTTGGCAAAAATTATGAGCTCGCTTGGGAATTTGAACGCGCGTAGACGCGACTTCTCTGGACGTCGGCCGAGAATCGATACCCCTTTTCCCGGCGCACCGTATTTTATTTCACGCTGGGATTTGTTTATGGGACGCGCGCGCGCACACACGGGGAAATTGTACCCTTCCGGGGTTAGAGAGTGGAAATATTTGAAAGGAGAGATGAAAAATGGCCGCGCTCGCGTTCCTGACCTCGTCGATAATTCGATACCGTCGGCGATTCCGGTTTCGCGGTCGTTGATCAGGGAGATTTTGTTCTGACATCGTTTTCAAGAATATTTGGAAATCAAATGTTTTATATACGTTGGAAATAAAATACGTCCTAACCAATAAACAGAAATTAATCTCCTCGAAGAAATGTGTATGCTAGGTCGAGTTATGCGCTGAAGAGGTTCTAGGAACGGGTCAAGTGTTTTACCCTTAACACGCTGTGTGTAAAAATTAAAGGACCCTAACGAACTGTGTCCTTTAGCCTTTTTCTATTCATTCGAGTCTTGCCTCTCGCTGTTTATAGATCAGGTTCAGCAAACGATATACCTTCCTTTAGAAATAAAGTTTAGTAAATCTTAAAGAGAAAGTTATCGTTGCTTCTTCCTTTTTATTTTTACCCATTACCTCTAATAATATATGTACACACTTTTTCAGTTGAATGAAAGTTAAATTTTACAGCGTTAAAATATATCATATTTCGTATGCTTCATCATCGAACTTTTTATTCGGAATCTAGAGAATTTTGTTGCACTCAGGATACAATTTCGAGCGCCTACGATCGACTATTTGATCGATTTTCTTAGTAATCAAAACAACGAAAAAGTAAACGGCGATATGCAAAATGGCCCCCAGCCGCTGTAGCTGTTGTAGTTTACAGTTAACGGAAATGAGAGGGTTCGCGAACGAGCTCGCGGGAAAGTCGAGAGCACGGCCAAGGGAAAATGAGAAACGATGGCGAAGTTGGATCCTCGGTATTACCAGGAATAGGATTCTAACAGTTTTAGGAATAGGTGGCAATGGGTGTTTTGTAAACACGCTTGGAACTTCTTCGACAACCATTCCGAACGGATTTACCGGTGAAAATTTACGCGCGAGAGAACAGTTTTCCCCAGTCAAGTTTCTGCTCGCGAAGCGCAACGGGATCTCGTTAGTCCGGAATAATTAAAGGAGTCGACCGTTTGGATTAAACGGAGGCGCGGAGATTAAGCCGGTTTTATTGCCGGCGTAAAAATGTCTTCGAGGATCCGGATTCGTGTTATACGACGGATTAAAGCGGTCGTCGGCGCCGATGGACGCGCGGGTGTTATCGGGGGATTCAGAGGGAATTTAAATTCATCAACAACGCGAGCTGGGGTGTGTGGTTTAACCGTTGTATTCCGTCGTTGGTTCTAGGTTACTTCTTGTGTATAAAAAAAAAAGAATACAACCTCAGAATACAGGATGAAATTTGTTGTATTCCGCCGTAGTTTCGCAGAGTTATTTTTTGTATAATAAAATATGCAACTTCCATCGAAATAAAAGACGAAAATTTTATTTCGATGTCGGAGAAATATTCGGTGTAAACGTACGTCCTTAGGCGACCCAAACTGTTCCTTTTTCAGGGAAGTATTCGGGGTTTTTATAAAGTTTAGAATGAAGAGGTGGGGGTTATTTTGGGATAGTGGTTAGTAAGGGATGAGACGTTGGGGACAAGGTTTGGAAATGACTCAGGAGGTTGAAATCTTCGGGTATCGGGAAAAGGGTTTTGGGATCTTTACTGGAGGATGAGTAGGTAGTCTTAACTTAAGATAATATTATGCGTTGGCATATAACAAATTTTATTTCGATATCGAAGAAATATTCGGTGTAAACGTACGTCCTTAGGCGACTCAAACTGTTCTTTTTTCAAGGAAGTATTCGGGGTTTTTATAAATTTTAGAATAGAGAGGTGGCTCTACCCTAATTTAGAACGTAACAGTCCCTGTACTTAATTCGGTTTGAATACAAAAATAATGGCACAAAAATTGTTACAAAAATAGAACTTGCTTCCTTGAGTATTTTTGAAATTTCAGAATTATAGGGCGATGTTTCGTAAACAAATTTACCTAGCTTAAAAAGCACCTATCGACATATGACACCTAACAATTGTTACCTCCCAAAGCTACTAAATATCACCCTTTCGACTATCCAAAACGATCGTTTCCCGCTATATAGTCCCATTATCGTGTATCGTTCCAGTTTCTCGCATCTCCTCGCGTTCCCTCACCTCGTCGCTGTTCAAAAATACCCGGCTCCTCGAATAACGCCGGCTCGGACTAATCTCGTTAATCGATACACCCGTTGTCTGGATCGTGTCTTCCCCGTCGTATAACTGGCGCAAAACCGTTTTCTACGACCGCAATCGTTTTCTTGTGTGGCTGTTGCGAAACAGAAGGAAAGAGTGAAGAAAAAGGGAATGGGAAGGCGGTGTTTCGTCGAAGGGGCCTGCTAGTGGACTCATATTGGTAGGACTACCTAGCAAGTAGTCATGTCTTAGACAGAGGGATAGGAAGGAACAGGACGGAATTCGCATATATAGGAAATTTCTACTTTTATTGTTTAGTAGAGTGAGGTGATAGGGCTCAGGTGTGAATAAAATAGAACGAAGCGCTTAGAATGTAATAATGTATTTAAAATAGTTTAATAGTAACAACTTAAACGACTTTTCAACTTAGCAACTACAACGTTCTTACTTCTTTCTTACTTCTTTCTGCTATGCGCTCGTATTTTCCCTCTTTCCTTTCTTTCTAATTCTAAATCTTTTTCACTCGATGCATTCCGTCAAGTTTACCCAAAATTCCTCAGTCGCGACGTATTCTCAAGCGATCATCCTTCACGCCTTTGAAACACTTCATAGTCCAAATATTCTATGTTCTACGAATCGAACACTTCCGAGAAAGGTCATGATGGGAGTTTTTGAATATTTTTCCTCCCCTTATCTCAAGTAATTAACACTAGAACTACCACAGCAGTCAAAATGACTGGTTGATGATTACTTATAGCAACCTTATAAATTCACTGTGGTAAAGCTTCCAAAATTTCTTATGATTTTCCGTAGAAGGTATAAATAAAGATTTATTTCTTATGTATTCCGTATTTTTTCATGTAATTTCCAATGTGATCTCTTCCGCGCAAATAAGTACGCTTTGATTGTCGGTAGTTCTAGTGTTAAGTATTTTAATTACCACCTCTATAGGTAACGCCAATTATTTCTCTTCTAAGTTTGGACCACAAACAGGAGCGGCGCCAATATTAACCTGATCGATACAAAAAAAAAGAAAAAATAAATAAACGACAAAAGGTCGTCGGTTGATCCCTCGTAGTGGCAAGGGCAGAAAGGTCGCCACACTTGTTTCGTTCGTTTCCCGGGGTTGTTTCATCGTTGCGACCTCGACGGGGCGAGGGTTGGGGAACGAGAGTATAGGGTGTTGGTGACATTTCATTAAATGTCGGGCTTTGATGCTCGAGGGGGTAGAATGCGCGCGGAAGTCGAGTAGACGACATGAAAATTTTATTCGAATCCTCGCCGAGAACGCGCATTCCTCTCGCTCGTTCTCTTGCGCTTTCTCGTTGCTGCGGCAGCGGACACCGTTGTTTGTTCCCCGCGTTTCCTCGCTTCGGAGGCGTTCTGTTAATTCTTGTTTACTCGGAAATGGGAAATGTCAGCGTTTTATTGCGACCGGCGTTGGTGTTGTATCCCCGACGGAAGCCGATGCGATGTTTTTCGCGGAATCGCGCCGGTCTCGCTTTTACGGCCGGGGTGAAACGTCTGCGATTATCTGTTATGGATCCAGTGTCTCTCAACCCGAGACACTGGGATGAGACATTTTTTTATACGTGGAGGAAATCTTCAGAAAGATCCCCCACCACCCTGGGAAGATGGCGAGGTTATGGAGGAACCCTGGAAGAACACTTCCAGGACTCTCAACCCGAACCTAACCGGGAATCTATTATAATATACCTGGCTATCATACTGATATCTGCACAAAGCAAGCCTGCTTATCGCAATAGTCATTCTCTCAACAGTCATCTCTTTCCAAATGTTGTGCCGTTTACTAATAATTGTTGGGTTTTTAAAATAATAATCATAAGGCACACTCTCTCTATATAATATTAAACATTGCTTTTATTCTAATAACTATCACATATTATACATTACTCTACGTCTATTCTCTAACACGAGCCTGGGAGAACTGAAACATGTGCCGAGACATGTTCTTTTGTTTTATATTTTCCTCTTCCTTCGACCTCAACTCTTTGTATTTCATTTCTATTACTAATAATTCATCCATGTCCTTTGATCTCTAAGTCACTTGTACTTGTTGAACTCTAAATTCAAATTCTTCACCTTCTCTCATCCCTACTACTCTGTTTTATCTATCATTAAAAGGACAAGAACGAAACCTAAGAAGCAGACACGTCCTAGAACAGCTGTATCGTATAGTTGTATGAAATCTGATTGATCTTGCCGTACAAAACTCTTCTCTTTTTTTTTTTTTGATCGTCACACCGAGACAGAATGTAATATATTTTTTAATGAATTACGAATGGCATGTAAATGAGTGAAAAGAATTATTTTAGTGATTTTTTAAGGATTAATTAATCGCTCTCTGTGATTAATTTTTGAGGGTCGTCACGTACAAGTTGGGAACCAGAGATGGTATAAACCGATCTGTTTGATACTTCCGTTGACGCGGATACGTGTTTAAGGGCAGCTCGATGCTCCTATCGCGAGTAGAGAGATCGTTCTGTCGTGTCTTTTATTGTTTTCGGGAAATAGGCCAGGAAACAGGTGTAAACAAACACACACGCGCACACACTGGGTAGGTATACAAATTAGTTTCGAATGTAAGCAAACAAACGCGACGAGATTGCAAACAGTCTGATTGTGAGTTACAACGTTCGGCTGTTTAAAGATATCGTCTAGCGTTCTATACGTAACGTATAACACTTTTAGGGGTGTGTTTATCTGTGCAACTGTAACGACGTTATTTACACTACTAAACTAATTTTCTGGAGTACCAGAATTTTTATCTTTTTTACATAACACAAAATGCGATTACTAGGAGTTGAATATAAATATATTGCGAAGCAAAAATTAACCATAAACCAGCTTTTTCTTAGGGTACTTTTTGAAGGGTTTATTCCAAGAATCCAAGTCACCTGGCAATTTAAAAAGTAAGAAAAAACGTGAAGGTATAAGAGAAAGGGACTAAAGGACCAGGACGGGGTCGTAGGAATTTTAATCATTGCGTTTGCCAGTCTCATGACAAAGTTGGTGAGGTTCGATTACAAAATATACAATAAAGTATTAAAGTATTTTAAATAATAATATTTTATTTAGTAATAAACCCATATTTAGTAAAATTACAAATTGGTTCATTTTGATCTTCTTCGTAGTCCTAGTGTTAAGAAGTGAGTAGAAACGATGAAACGAATAATCTGTTCCCCTTGCCCCTCGCGTCGTTCAGCTTGTAGGTAGAGTTCCAACATTTCATCATCAAATAGTACGTATCTCGCGTTGGGTCTCGCGAATTTCTTCGAAACACGTGGAGAGCATAAAAGGCGGCTGCCGTTATCGCTGTCGGTTCGTCCGATGACGTCGGTGTGAATCGAGAGCCGACGATAACAGAGCCTGACTCGTTGCGTAAGAGAGCAACGCACTGTTGATCGCTGGCGAGACGAGGAAAAAATACGTACGCCCCTCGACTTTCGTATAATTTTAAAAATTCAACTTTTTAACAGTAGAACTACCAGATCAGTCAAAATGACCAAACTGATGATTATTCATGGCAATCTTGTAAATTCACTCTGGTAAAGCTTCCAAAATTTACTATGATTTTCTGCAGAAAGTATAAATAAAGATTTGTTTTCTATGTATTCAATATCTTTTCGTGTAATTTTCAATTTGATCTCTTCCATGCAAATAAGCACAGTATAATTGTCGGTAGTTCTACTGTTAAGCCTTTGCGGTTGGATGTCCCCTCAGAGGGGACATCGTGAGTCGGGCAAGCTATTAGACTTTCCCATCTCAGGGGACATCAGACTTTAGCCATCAGACTACAATGTTGTTCAGATCAATACTTCAAAATATAGTTTTTGGTGCATATTTTTTGTCATCTCAGGGGACATCAGACTTTAGCCATCAGACTACAATGTTCTTTAGATCAATACTTTAAAACACAGTCTTAGTGCATATTTTTTTTCATCTCAGGGGACATCAGACTTTAGCCATCAGACTACAATGTTGTTCAGATCAATACTTCAAAATATAGTTTTTGGTGCATATTTTTTGTCATCTCAGGGGACATCAGACTTTAGCCATCAGACTACAATGTTCTTTAGATCAATACTTTAAAACACAGTCTTAGTGCATATTTTTTTTCATCTCAGTGGACATTAAACTTTACCCATCAGACTACAATGTTGTTCAGATCAATACTTCAAAATACAGTTTTTGGTGCATATTTTTTTACGTCCCTCTACTTTCGAACATTCAACATTCGCACACCCTTTCAGGAACCAATTGTGTGCGAAAGTCATAAAGGCGCCTGTAGTCTCGTTCGTTCGCCGCGTTTCCGTTTGGGAAGTTCGCGGGACGCAGCGATTATCTTATGGCGATTTTGACCGTGGCTGAATGTCGCCCGATGACTGGTCGCTGCTACGCTTTAATTATGAAAGACTGTCAACAGTCGAGGCTCTTCGTCCAGGAACAGCTGTCCGAGCCCTGTGTAAATACCGTGCACGATACGCGCAGAGCCCGCGGCGAAACTATACCTGGTTCGATCACTTGCGGCGACAAAATGTCGTCGCTTCACATTTCACCTGTTAACTCCTCGACTTATTCAATTCTTCCTCGTTCGTTGATTCACGAGAGATAAGAGATAAGTTTTAATCGTTTGATGCACTCGAGAGGTGACTGTTAGCCGTCACTAACAATGTTAACTTGAAAGATTTTCAAGTGCAAAATATTTACTAAGATTTGCTTATATTAAGCTTCATTTAGTTTAGTTAAGTCAGTAGGTCAACGTGTAATAGTTAATTTACCCTATCCATTCGCTCGTCTAATTAAAATAACAATTATTCCAAAACGAATCATAAAATTTCAACCTGTTCATCCAGTTAAAATTAACGCTAGGACCCCAAGGGGCTCCCCCTTTTGTCTCTATCGTAAATAATTCTCCAAAAGCCACGTTTTACTTTTCCACACTGAATAGCATTCCGGAGTAACGCTGTTCCATTTAATTCTCGTCGGGTCAGTTTAACCCAACATCGAGTTCGGTGTTTAAACGGAGAACGAAAAATTCTCTCGATTCTCATCGTCGTTTCTATACATGCACGTGCACACGTCCGGTCGATAAATACGTGACTCCGCGAGGAACGTTTCCCGAGGCGCGCGGAATTTTTTCACGTCCGCGCAACGTCAATGTCTATCCATCTTCCGAGTCGTGCAGCGTCTCCCGGACCTTGAAATCGGTTCAAAGGAAATCGATCGTCGCGAGGAGGCGTCCGTTTTTGTCGAGACGCCGTTGGACGACAGGCAAATTGACCGGAAGCCGTTAGGTGGCCGCAGACATTTTCATTTTATTCTATTGGGAACGGGATTTTATATTGCTGAATGAAACTGTTGTATTCCCGGTGAGAAGAAATACCGTAACACGAGGTTTATTTAAAAAGTTTATTCTTAAGAGTGCGGTCGAGCGGGGACTGTCGTGGACTGAACTCTAAGTGCTGGTGATCTGGAATCTGGTACCTTTAAATGTTAGGAAAAGTAGAGTGGTAGGGATGAGATAGGATGAGGAAAATTTGGAGTTCAAGGGGTACGGATGAGTTAGCGGCCAAAGGACGTGGATGAGTCAGTAGAAAGTGAGGGTTCAAGCAGTACAATGTTTGGAATAGGATGACTATTGGACGGATGACTGTTGCGATAGGATAGTTGATAGGAAGGAACGATAGGAATCCAACAAAACGAACTGTTATTTGTAAAATAATACTTTGACAATTTATTAATACTTTTACGTAACACGAGGAAGGGCAATTCTGACCGTACCTAGCCAGCTTGGTTACAAGATTAGCAGAACGAAGTGATCGAAATTCCTTCGACTCCGTTCGGGTCTTTTTTAGTCCGTTTCTCCTATATCTTAACGATTTCTTGCTTTCTAAATTACCAGATGTGACTTGGGTTTTTGGAAGAAGCCCTGAAAGCTGGTTTATGGTTAATTTTTGCTTCGCAGTATTTCTGTATTCAATTTCCAACATATTTATTTATCTTCAATGGGGTAAACCCTTCGTTACTGTTGGAGAATATGGGTTAAAAAGGAAGAAATAAAGATAACTTTTCTTTTTTAAGAATTTACTAAACTTTATTTCTAAGGGAAGATATCCTCTTTTTTATACTCGAGATTTACAATAAATAAATAAATATATATAGGGATTGACTTAGGATTAACATGGGGCTCGTTTCACCAATATGAAGGAGCACTAATTAAATTTCATAATTATTTATCGTGTACGCGTATATATATTGATCACAAAATGAGATCTATAAAGTGTTTTCTGCTTAGTCGTCTCGAAATTAGTTTGTAGCACACCGACGATTGATTGGGGGTGGTTATCTATCCGTTGCGCCGAGAAACTTTCGAGAACGCGACGCGTTCCCTTTGAGAATCCATCGTCGGTGTTATTCCGCTGTTATAAATGGAGAATACGCGCAGCAGATGCAGACGTTGAAGGTTATCGTTGTATAACGAATTGTACGGTATCGCGTAGGTTATTGAATGAGAAGTCAATTTGGTATTGCATAGAGAGAGAGAGTTGAATAGAGCGTTGGATAATAAAGTCAAGTTTTTATTATGATTGTGTCGCATCGCATAAGGTGCTGAACGAAAAGAAGTCAATTTGGTATTGCGTACAGAGAATTGAATAGAGCATTGGATAATATTATAATAAAGTCGAGTTTTTATTTATAAGTGTGTGGGGTCGCGCGAAATGTTGAATAAAGAATTGAATTTAGTGTTGAATACTAAATTGAGCCTTTATCTTCATTGTATAGCGTTCTATGGGTTGTTGAACGAAGAGTTGAATTTAGTGTTGCATACAAAATGTTGAATGCAAAATTGAGCCTTTATCTTCATTGTATAGCGTTGTATGGGTTGTTGAACGAAGAGTTGAATTTAGTGTTGCATATAAAATGTTGAATGCAAAATTGAGCCTTTATCTTCATTGTATAGCGTTGTATGGGTTGTTGAATGAAGAGTTGAATTTAGTGAGGTATATAGAGTTAAATGTAGCGTTTTCTTATAAAAAGGTCGAGTCTTTATGATAGTTGCATTTTGTTGCACATGATGATGAATAAAAAGTACAATTTAGCGTTGCTTATAGAGAAACTTGAAATTTATCGTGATACCTACACCTTTGGAAATTTACTGTGATCTTTACTGCAGTCATTACGATTTGTTTCCCTAGTATTAGGTATTTTTTAAAGTACATTTTTTTAATAAGTATGCCTTAACCCATCGATAGGTTTAGTGTTAATAAAGACAAGTCCCCCTCCTCCGTTTTTGTTCAATAGTAAAATATTCAAAGAGAACATATTATTCTTGAATCTCTCACACTTTATATTCTAACAACAAGTCCAGTTTATTCGTCAAAGGACAAGTAGAACGAGTTAAAAAATTAAACAATTTTACAATTAAAAAAATTTTTTTAATTTATAAATTAAATGATTAATTTCTCGAACGTTTTGGCGAACCTAAAACATAATCTGTCGGTGTATCAACATTTAAAATTTCAACGTCACGATTTGATCCCGTGACAGGGGCAACGCTAACCGATATACCACCTACCCTCGTCACGAAGGGTACGAACCGAAGGATTCGCGAAACATCCAGGGACAGGCGATCGATTTCCGGCGCGGATCTCGCGCGAACGACGTTCGTCCACAGCCAGGCATCGGCCACAAACTCGATATCGTATCGAACTTATCGATTTAACGGACAGACGACGGTTCATGCGAGCGATGGTGCAGCCTCGGTGGCTTGGTACCAGATCGCTTTGTCAGCTTGAAACTGTATCTCGTTGAATTGAGATGGAAACTGGCGAGAGAGAGAGAGAAGGCTCGCGTTACGAAATAAAATTTTACACCAGGCAATTTAATAACATTAGAAAAAAGGAGGAAGATCTTTGATGTTATTTTGTGTTTATAAAATGCTCGATGGTCTTACAAATTCCTCTGAAATCTTGGAAAAATTCACTTTTCATTCAAGACGATACAACTTTTTTCGTATACATAAAACTGCCTTTGCATACCACTCAGGTATCGATAGATTGATAATTAATTTTAACAACACCTCTCCTACCCTCGATCCGTTTAATCAATCTCTTTACTCTATAAAACAGCTACTACACCGCTCTTCTCTGTAAAATTTTCTCAGCTTTCACCACCTGTATATATTTTTACTTTGTCTGTTACCATCTATTATATTTTTATACCTGACTATAACAATTTCAAGGAGGGACCTTTGGCAGTTTTCTTTTTTTTTTGGGAAACTTGCGATTATGACTGCGCTTATTACTTTTTTCTTCATCTATATTTACTGTTGTTCAATTGGAAAATCTCATATTGCGATCGTTATCCTCGTCAACGCTACCTTTCTTACATGTATTACAAAAGTTGATGTTAAAAGCACGTGTTCGTTCGAACGATCTTCGAACTTCATTATTCTTACAGTATCGCACGAATAACGTGCTATTCCTCTGATTACTTTGAACGCTGCAGTAACTTTATTCCCGCATATTCAAAATTGCATCATCGAACCCTTGTACCCTCGTCCACGATAACAACAACGTGAAATTTCCACGAAACCTAGTGTAAAAAGGGTGTCTATCGATCCTGCGCAGCGTCGTTTCAAAACAAACCTTCGAACGTGAAGAGCGCAACGGCGCGGCGCATCAATTGGACGATTTGTCGTGCATTGTCTTCGATTATAAATCGTCGCTCGCGTCGTTGGTCGCGAGAGAAATGCCCCGCGTGTGCCAAGCAGCCGTATTAACTGTGTCACGCGTTAAGTAGCTGCTCTGTGCTCCTCCGCTTTTTCAAGGTTCGCGTTTTCTCTGCGCCACGCCGGTGCTCGACCTCGTCCCCTCGCCCGTTCACACGTGACTAATTAGCGGCTGGCGTTAGATTACGTTCGTTGGACGTGTCTCGCGCGGAGAGGAGGATCGCCTGAGAGGCGTGAAACGCGACGTCCACGCGTAATCGGAGAGAGAATGCGTGGGGAGAGAACGCGAGAAGGAGAGACGAATAATTTCAGGTATTTTATTAGATACGCATTCCGTGGGCTATGTTCCGACACTCCTTGTCGCACGTGTTGTTGTAATTCACGACAACACTAATTCAACTGGGTTGAGATGGACGAATGCGTCAAGTAGTTTTAACAATTTATTTAATAACAAAAGTTAACAGAACGGATGACTAAACTATACATGTGAGATTGGAGAAGAATGAATGCGTTAGTTGGCGGAACAGGGGTTATATAGGGAAAGTGGAGAGGATGTGGTCGGAGGAGGTTCGGAGGTGTTGTCGGAGGTGTGTTTTTGGAATCTGCAAGGATTGGATCGTTGGGTGGAGGATGGGGGCAGCGAGTGGACCGGAAGGATGAGTGGAAGGAGATATGCGGAAACGGATGGGGCCATGCATGGTGAAGAACCTAGGCAATAAAGTCATTAGGCCGATCGACTTTGGATCATGGTGGCAAAAATCAACCAGGAAAAAAGTCGTACTGACATAATTGATGAGGAAGTTACGTCGGTTGGCCTTATGGGTTTATTGCGACTAGGTACGCGCCTAAACCTAGTTTCCGGAGTTGAAGCCTAGTGGTAGAGTTACGGGTGAAATTTTAACTTGAATTACAAGCAGTACAATTTTCAAGAATTGTGACTGGTGCCACGTGTCAGTACCGGACAGGCTCGCCAACTTGCCAGCTCCCTACGCGTGGGCAGTTCGCGAGATATCCAGCGCGTCTCGAACGAGACGGCCCAACCCCTGGGCGACGCCATTGTTGCGAACCGGAGGATGCACCGTGTTCCGCTTCGATCGGTTTAACTCGATTATTTACTAATAACCTGATTAGAAGGCACAAGGGGGTCGGTGATCTGGCGGAGCAGCCCTTTATCCGCCGTCCCTCGCCCCACCCTCCGCTTTTCGTGGCAGATTGGATGGAAGAAGGGTCGGGGGATGGGTCGGGTCGGGCTCGAGCCTCGAAACGAGATTGATATTTAAGAAGTTCCTCCCCTCGCCCGCCCCGGCCAACTTTCTAATCTGGGGATCTGGCGGCTTTGGATATTGAAGTTTGATAAGCTTCCCCCGGGATAATTACGAGTTCCGGGGAATGCCGCGGGAAGTTGCCGCGCTTTCTTTGCTCGCAGCCCTCTCGTTCGCAGGCGCCCGGGTAATCCTGACTGCTCCTTCTTATATTATTTATAGAGCGAAGGCTCCTCTCCTCTGCAGGTTCTTG
Organism: Tetrapedia diversipes; assembly: GCA_033822845.1. Classification (NCBI taxonomy): domain Eukaryota; kingdom Metazoa; phylum Arthropoda; class Insecta; order Hymenoptera; family Apidae; genus Tetrapedia; species Tetrapedia diversipes. The sequence continues at coordinate 162,457 of JAOPTO010000663.1, read as the reverse complement.
CCGTTGAAACGGTTCCTTTTTATCGTCCACTTGTTTCTCGCGCGAACAATCCTGGGGGATATTACGAACGAACAGGATACGTGGGATGAAACAGGAATTTTTATTCGGATTTCGAGTTAATAACGTAGTTTCAGCACACGATCGAACACCGACGGGACAAGGTTCTCGTCTTAACAGGTTCGTCGCCCAGCGTGATTCTGCTGAGTTTCTCGTTAAGCCAAAATCCGATTGCATAGAAAACTGGGGTGAAAAATAAAAAAAACAGCAAAAATTTTAACTTTTTATTTTTATTTTATGTATTTTATATTTATACATATTATACTTCAATGCTTGAATTTGCCATTGAATTTCTTTTAAAATTCCAATTTAAGATCCTATTTAATTTTAAAAAAGAGAGCGTCACCCAAATATGAGTGACATGGGGACGAACGTGTTAATCCGGTCGCGAAAGGACGCATAAATTACCCGGTCGTATGTCCTGCCAGACCGCCGGATACCAACTTCCATCTCGTTCCGCGCTTAAATAGCCCGGCTAAGGCATAATTTAGACGCTGTATACAGTGATACCGTGCCGCCATTACCTTCTATTATTGGGAAATCTGTGGTGTATATATGTGAATCGATTAGATAGAAACGAACCGCAGCGGCTTGCTTACATCCGCGTGTCTAACATGCGATCGCCTCGCGAACACTATTTTTATCGCGCTCCCGTTCGCTCGCGACGATTATTTGCTTGTTTGCTGCGCCTCCGAAACCCGTCTCCGATCCGCTTGCGTAAACCACAAGGATACGTTGAACCCCTGAACGGCCCGACGGACTTTAGGCAATTCTAGCGATTATTTTGCCGTTGCAACTTAATGCAACGATTCGAGAATCCTGATTTCTTGTTTACAAATTTAACATTTTCGAAAGGTTGATAGTTAGTTTTGGAATTCTAAGATTCTGAATTCTGACATTCAAAAGCTTGAGAATTCAGAGGGAGAGAGCGTTCTAACGATCATTTTACTGTTTCAATCTAGGCGCGATGGTCAAACAATTACTATCACTTCTTTGAATTCAGTTTTTAGTATTTGAAAATTTGAAAATCGAATTTATCCAGTATTCTCAAATTTTAAAGCTCTACGATCTCAGATTAGCGGTATTCAAAAATCAAATCCACTAGCCAATTTTCCCACTGTCTGACGTCGTATTCCTCCAGATCGACGTGGAATCGACAGGTGTATCGATCTTTTTTATGATCGATTTCACAGTGACTAGAAATTTTCGTATCGAAACAAATTGTTTGAAAATTACGATAGAGAAGGGGACCGGATATTGGGTACTGAAAGAGATTGTGCGTGTTTGAAGTTGTTTCTGGGTAGCCTAGTTACACTTTGTTAACGGGAGTACTGGATTTGTATTGTCTCGTGGACGTCGCTTAGAGAAGCCATGCGTCTCGAACGTACATACGAACGTATGTAGGTTGTTCCTTATGTGGAAGTTGTTGGAAGGATAGCTGCTCGATATATTTATTTCACTTCGAACGCTGAGAATTAGAGTAATAAATAATGAACATAAGATGTATAAAATTTAAGCCTCAACATCCACTACTTCTAGGTTACACAAACTTACAGAGAATCGGTATTTATTTATTTGTTTGACGGGTAAAAATAAAAATAATTAAAAATAAAAATAAAATGTATCAAGTTTAAGCCTCACCATCCATTACTTCTAGGTTACACAAACTTACAGAAATTCGGTATTTATTTATTTGTTTCACGGGTAAAAGTAAAAATAATTAAAAATAAAAGTAAAAGTAACGCTAAAAGGAGCACAATTACGTACAAACTTATACAAGAGGATACATTATTCTACATCATAAAAGTGCAAAAGGATTATTCTTCGCAATTCAATTTTTCATTGTTACAAGTAAACGAACGTCTGTCGGATTTAATCTTTTTATACGTAGTCTGTGTAAAAGTTCAGTTAAAAATACACGGAAACAGGTGAAAAAACTATGCTTGTCCACGGTACAAAACTCAGTCGCTGTCGATCACGTTGACACGGTGATAACCCAATTACTTTCTAATCACTCGTTCACTTAGTCCTCGTCGGTTTAACGCTGTTTTCGCAAGAACCGAGACCATCCGCGGGCGCATCCGGATCCGTTGGGCTTTTCATCGATCACGCTTGTGAACTTTGACCCTTTCGAATGGGGAACGCGTTGCGACGTTTAATTAAGCCACGTCGATATTCGATATCGACGTTACTTTAACCGACAATATATTTTTTTTTTTCGTGCTATTTCTCTCTTTCTCTTTCTCCCTCTCCATTGGTGAACAAGACGGAGGAACAGTTGTCAGGAACAGCGTTTCTAATTTACCATACCGGATGTGCTCGTAGATTGGCCGCGGGTCCAGTGCTTTGCGAGGTCCCGGAAGCAGGACGTTCGCTCTTTTGGCGAGATCACGCGAATCAATACCGAATGTCTCTCGTTCGAGTGGAGGAACCGTTACGTTAACCCCTTTAACCCTCCGTTGACACTCTGGCTCGAAACTGGGACCCAGATGTTGATCGGGGAAAATGGTATCTTCCTCCTGTAACGTTGGGGCTTCGTTTGTTAACTTTTTATTATCGCAATATATTTTACGATATCCAAAGTATACTTAAAAATTTTCCCAATTTACCATCACTGCTGTTTTTTAAATAGCAATAGTTGAAAATTCAATTAAGCCTAAAATACGCGTGACAACTGAGGATTAAGCAGTATCGCTGTTGTTTTTTAAATAGCAATAGTTGAAAATTAAATTAAGTCCAAAATAGGCACGGCAATCGAGGGTTAAGCACCTCTGTTATTTTTTATATAAAAATAGCTGAAAATTAAAGCAAGCCAAAAATATGCACGACAATCGGGGGTTAATCGTTCTTGGACTTCGTTCTATACCATCCATCGTTCTAGTCCTCCCCCCCAAAAAAAGAAAAGATCGAAACACTCCTAACGTACAAGATTCATCCCCAAAGTGGCGCAAGCGATCGCGCAAGCTGAATGGGGGCAGCTCGCGAGCGTCGAGGGTGGACGTTTTGGAGGATCTTTCTGTTTGGCATCCGTCTGTACGTTCATCCGCGATTACACGTCCGGCTGGTGAACGTCGATGTCCGGCTAGCGGGATCAGGGCTGTGCCACCGTCTACCCGCACCCCCCTTGGACGAGAGGAACGCGGAGAGCTCGCCGTGGAACGAAGTATCGACCGGTTAAAGCCATCCCCGCCCGGTCAAAGCGGCCAACCCTCTCATCCCCTCGCGCCCTCCCGCCGCGGCCTACTCGCCTTCCCGTATTCTCCGTCTCCGTCGTCATCCCCTGCGTGCTGCACCCCCTCGTTTTGCGACCGTGTTGCTTTATAGGCGATAGAACGCTGCGCCGTGACGACCAACCCCGAGGAACGCGGGGCACACGAGTTCTACCCGAGTCCCGAGGGGGGAAATAGGGTGCTGCATCCGGAGCAAAGGGACACGTGCGGATTATGGGAATGTTTTTCAGGGTGACTGGACGCATCGGGGGAAGGTTGCAGTTTGGGGAGGTTGAGGGTGATTCGGGGGTGGGCGGAGGGATCGAACTTCGTAGGAATATTTGGGAAATTCGAGTTCTGAGTTGCGACCTCTCAAAGGTTCAATTCTAGGTTGAACTGCGAACTTTTTGAGTGCTTAACTCTAAGCTATAAGTATTTTGGATTCTAAGTTTAACCGTAACCTTCCAGTTATGAATTCTAAATTCAAGTATGAGACCTTTGATTGTGAACTTTGAATCTTGAACTTTAAGCTGAACTGTGAGCTATAAGAATTTTGGATTCTAAGTTTAACTGTAACCTTCCATTTATGAATTCTAAATTCAAGTATAAGACCTTCGATTGTGAATCCCGAGTTGAATCGTGAACTTTGAATTTTGAACTGTAAGCTGAACTGTGAGTTTTGAGTTCTAAGTTTCAAGTTGCTTTGCGAGCTTTCACTTCTGAATTTCGAGTTCTTAATTTTGAGCTTGAAGGTCTTCCGTTGTAACTTGTTCAGCCTTGAACCTAGAGTCCGAAGTTTGTGTTTTTGAAGTTTAAGCTCCGTGTTTCGTATTCTAATCCCTGTATCTTCCGATTCGAGTTCCTCTGTTTTCGAGTTGTTTGCTTGCGACTGCTCAGCCGCGGCTTTGTAACCAAATCACCGGGAACCGGGTTATCATGCACAGAGCTGTACCGCGAGAACATTGCCTCTTGCGTCCCACCGTACGTACGTACCATCGCCTAATTCCACGTCTATCAACTTTTCAATCTCCATAATTGAGCCCCGAAACGCTGGATTATCATTCGCGCTGTTCTCAAACAGAACATTCCCCAATATTCCACAACCCTTTACCCAGTCCGCCCCTTCTAAAACACTCAACCCTCCGTAGCTAATCCACTAAAAGCTCGATTACCCTACGGAAGCTCTTCATCCATCCAAGAAACAGTTGCTACCAGAATTTATTCCGACCTGCACGCCGGCAAAGAGGGTTATTGCGTGCGAGATGTAGGTCAACGACATCGGCCAATGGAATCGGTGATGTATCGGTGGCACCGTCGTTGTCTAGGCCGTCAAAGCGTGGCAACGATTCATTCTTCCTTTTTCACTCATTTTTAGCCCCTCACTCCCCCCTCTCCAATCTTTTACCTTCACCCTATCCCTCTCCATAGCTCTCTCTCTCACTCTCACTCTCTCTCTGTCTCTGCCTCTCCCCCCATTCATGTACTCAGCTCTCTTTTTCTCTTTCTCTTGCTTTCTTTTTTCTATTCTCTTTTCCACACACACATATGTATTCTCTCTCTCAGATCTCTGTTTCTTTCCCTCTCTCGTCTCTGTCTCTATCACTGTCTCCCCCCTCCTCCCACGAACTCAGTTCTCTCTCTTTTTTTCACTCTCTCTCTCTCTCTCTCTCTCTCTCTCTTACTTTCTTTTTTCTATTTTCTCTTCCACACACACACATATGTATTCTCTCTCTCAGATCTCTGTTTCTCTGCCTCTCTTGTCTCTCTCAATTCTCTTTTCCACTCTCTTTTCTCAATTCTCTCTTCTACACATACACACACACACTCTCTCTCTCTCTCTCTCTCTCTCTCTCTCTCTCTCTCTTCCTCTCTAAACTCTTCCTTTTGCATCGCGGCCGCGGATGAATGCGAAACGTCGGCAGAACTATTGCAGCCAGTCTCGGCTCGCCGCTCTATTGTTCCTCACGCTGTGCTCGGCAGACAGTTGACACGGAACAGCGCGACACAACGATACACACGCGTGCGTCGACAACAAAAAGGCGAAAAAAAGCTTTCAAGCGACGACGAAACGGGGCGAAGGGCGGAGAGATAGAGATGGAGAGAGAGAGACGTTGTGGCGAGGGATGGAAAAAACAAGAGGGATGGAAGAGGACCAGCTTTGTTCGGATGACCGACTGAAAATGCCTTGGGGTCAGTGTGAAAGGGATTTATGACGACTTGGAGGCTATGGCGATCTCGAAACTCTACTTAAACGTTTTTCTTGATGTTATCAGTCGCAACGATTCGTAGATATCAATTCTTAAGGGTCGAAACTGTTGTAACCGTATTATTAATCGTGACATCTGTCGGGCACAGTCGTAGCTGTGCGAACAATGCTGTCGCGTAATTTGTGTCTGGTTCAACACCTGTATCTTTCAAGATGTTACAACGCTCTTAATCTTGTTCCGTCTGTTGATCTGTAAACATGTGGCAATTCCTAAGGGTATGGTTAAATTACCGTATTAATCAAAATAACTACAGAAACTTCGATCGTTGGCGGTTGATATCGAAATGCGCGTTATTCGCTTATTTATGCATTTTTCATGTCAGAAATCAATCTTTTTATCACTCTTCTAGATCGATTCTTTGTCCAACCATATTTTATCTTTCAAATTTCAATATTCCCCAGAAATTGCCCCCCAAATTGTCTCCCATCGCAAAGGGTTAAGATTTTTGTTGGGGCAGAAATATTTTTCCTACCAGAAAGTGATTGTCTACTGGAATTTGGTTCCCTTGGTATACCACCGGTAACCTATTCCCCGGTTTCGCGTTCGGAGAATAATTAGAGGCCGTGTACAAAGTCGTACAAGTGGAAAGGGGGTGGGGTTGGCGGTGCAGAGTCGGAGGGGGAGCGGCATTAACCGAATTTCCGGCTTTTTCGTCTAAACAGACGCGATCGTAATACCGTAACGGCTTGTTGGGGAACACGGGAACGAGAGGTCCCTGGGGAAATCATGTTGAGAGCGCGGCGAGGTCGCCGGTTAGCCGCAAGTCGGCTTCTTAACCCATTCCACCCCCGCGGCGGCGGATAATTTTTTTCGTTCTCGCTGGAAGATAGAAGACGAAGCGATCGTTAGCTCTGTACTCGGTGCACCTTCAACGCGTCGATCGTCCTTTTTGACCGAGTCGCGTTTGACCTATCATTAGAGATCGTTTGAGTTCTCCCTTTCGAAAGAGTCTAGTAGCCGCAAACGTCTAGGGATATTATCGCTCTTCTCATCAGATCGTAATTACATTTGAATTACGAATCGCAGGTTAAAAGCGTTTGACAGTTCCGTGTTGAACTTTAACAGGTTGAATGTCACGCCAGTTTTACAGGATTTGCTTGTGACGCCATGATGCATTTTTTATTACACGATACATGTAACGTTGTAATATTACCTACGATAAATGTTACAGTGTTTTATACTGCATTAATTTCTTCACATCATTGCATTAAAGATGGTAATAATGAAAAACTGACATTTGACCAAATTATGTATTTCTATCAATCTAAGCGCGACGGTCACCGGTGACCCCCACGGTGCCACTGGTAAGTTGAGTGCCGGTCACCGGTGACCGCCGTGGGATTCAGCGTGTTAAGGAGTTTATGTGTAGAATTTTGTAGGAATTTATAGTCGAATTGTGTAAGAGTGTCGCAGCCAGTTGGCAACGCCACGTATTTCTGGCGAAACAATTGACAGTAACGTGTTCGTAAGAAGACAGAGAGCGACGTTGTTTTGAAGAAGTCAGTATCTTGGAATACCCTGGGCAGGTCTTACTTACATCTTCGTTATAAGCCCTAACAGATGCGTTTCTATCATTTCCGTTATATCATCCCCGTTACAAACAATTCTTGTCCTTATTCCACGTTACGGATTACTTGCAGTATCTCCTATTTACCAATCGAATAAAATTCTCCGTATCGATGCTACGACATATTTTCAATCTCCTTAACCGGATAGCGAGAAGCTGCTACCAGAAGCCGTTGAAAGAAAGAAGAGACCACCCGATGGAATCCAACAAGCCCCACCATTTTTCTTTCCCGCCTATCGGTGTTCCGTTTCCCTCGAAATTGCCTGAAACAGTAGAATATCCTGGTATCCAGCCAGCCACTTACTCGAGCAAACCCATTCCCCTCTCCCCTCCCCCAACCCTCCGTCGAGCTATCGCGTAACCTGATGGCATGTACGCATGCACGCGGCGGTTCTTGATCGCCGTGCGCCTCTAAACCAGAGAAGTAGGACGACTGTTATAGGGGCCAGGTATGCAAAGTGCTGGAGCACGTTTTACGATGTATCACGTGACACGGTTGATCCTACGCTAGTAGAAGCCCGCGGGTCAGGATTCTGCAGGATCTGCGCGCGCACCCGACCCCTTGCTGTCGCGAGGGCGGCAAGTCGGTTCTCGAGGTCCGCTGCCAACGGAGGATCATCGCCGAGGTCGTGGTTCTTCGACGTTTTATTCAAAGTTCCAGCTGGAGCCAGAAACACGCCTCTGTCTGTCGATCTCGCCGAACCTAACCTGAAACGAACCCAAACCTTTTTGGTGGAACGGTGTTGGACGAGAATAGCTAGTCTAGGTTCGGGTTAGGTTTGGATTTTGTTTGGATTATAATAGCTGGGAGTTCCTAGGTATTTACTATTAAATAACTCGAATATCAGGAAGCTTATATTTTGCATAAATTAACGTAACCCAAACTTCTTGGGGGAACGGTATCGGACGAGAATGGGTTCGGGTTAGGTTTGGATTATAATAGCTGAGAGTTCCTAGGTATCTACTACTAAATGACTTGAATTTCAGGAAGCCTGTATTTTGTACAAAGTAACGTAACCCAAACCTCTTGGGGGAACGGTGTTGGACGAGAATGGGTTCGGGTTAGGTTCGGGTTACAATAGCTGAGAGTACCTAGGTATTACTATTAAATGACTCGAACAGAGGAAGCCTCTGCGTTTTAAATATTGAGGGGAGTTACTCCTCCCGAAGTGCATCGGGGTTAGCTGGCGGGGGTATTCTAAAGACGAAAGTAGTCTGCCTTCGCGTCTTATTAAAAGTTTCCTCTGCTTCGATGGTGTGAGAGAAATCTGTCTACGAGGTTCTCCGTGGATACGTAGTTACCGAGTACGTTAGGTGGGATAGCTTTAAGCTAGATTCAAGTCGATGCATAAACAGCCGCTGCAGGGGTTGATCCGGAGAGCATAAGCTCCGACATCCTGTTAAAAGTTCTTTTCGCTCAACAAGAAAACCAGTTCCGACCCCCGTAAAATTCCCAATTGGATAACAGACGACGACGATAAATGCAGGCCATCGAGTAGATTAGAAGACGGGGGTTGAAACGTTGTGCAGCAAGGTCAAGTTTGCCACCAACCGTCCCCCCTAGCGAACCCCCCTAGTCTATACATAGTCCCGCTGCGAACTGTTCGTTCAAGGCCTGGCTCGTAAATAACCAACGCGTCAATTTTTCCCAGAACGGAGCGTCTTTACACGAGCGCGGACTCCCGAAGCGGGAAGTTCCTCGCCGAAGACACGCGGGGATCGCGCGCCAATTTTACGAGCGAAGTCGCGTCCTTTACGGTAGAAACGGTCCCGTCCCCGACTTCCGTCGCGCGCAACGGCTCGCTCGATTTCACGAATTCAAGGATCTCTATCCGGGTGCATAAAACAGAAATACACCGGCGCCGCACACCGTATCGGATGCGCCCGATACGCGCGGTAACGACGGCGATCTCCATTCGCTCGTGAACTGCGAGCAGGAGAATCGATCGGCGATAAAACGCTGCCCGGGGAACACGTTTATAGCCCCGTCGACTCTCTCTCTCACACACACATACACTCTTGTCTTTTTCTCCCACACAATCTCAGTTCTATCTCTCTCATACATTCTCAATTTACTCTCTTCTTACTCGCTTTCTTTTTTCTATTCTCTCTTCCATACACACATATGTATTCTCTCTCTCTCTCTCTCTCTCAAATCTTTGTTTTTCTCCCTCTCTCGTCTCTCTCTCTTCCTCCTCCCTCTCTCTGTCTCTGTCTCTCCCCCTTTCACGCACTCAGTTCTCTCTCTCTCCCTTTCTCTTTCTTTCTTTTTTCTATTCTCTCTTCCACAGATATGTATTTTCTCTCTCAAATCTCTGTTTCTCTCTTTCTCTGCCTCACTCTCTCAACCCCTGTTTCACGCCCTTTCTCTCCGGCGTCGTCGTCTACTTTGCCACCATCGTCGAGCCAGGGGGGATCTGTTTCGCGCGCACGGGGAAAAGGCCGGGCCGTGTGTATTTAAAGGTATCGACGTGTCGTTCGCAGAGCGAGGTGCAAAGGCGCGGAGCAGCGTCGCGGGGAGGACTTCGCTTTGAAGGCTCATCGTCGCTCTTGCACGCCCTAGTTGCACGTAGCGACTGCCTCGATTCAAGGCCGCCGCTGTCGCTCGACCACCGTTTCTGCGTCAGTGGCTTCCTCCGCTCGCCTCTTCTCTTTTTTTCCTCTTCTTTTTTTTTCCGTTGACCTTTTCCCCCGCGTCCTTCTCGCTTATCTTGTCCCTGTTTTTTTTTTTTTTTCGAGGTCCCGTCGGCGGTCGCCGCGGTCGCGGGTTTGGAGGACGAGGTTTTTTCAGTAGGTGGTTATTAGTGGTCGATGGTTAGGGCTCTTCAGTTCCTTTGGTGTTAAATCCGGCGTGGAAGGTGAAGCCTGTGCCTTGCGTTCTTAATTAGGATTCCAGTATTTTTCTTCTTCCAGTTTTTTCGTATCCTGAGAGGAGGCTCGTGAAATAGCGAACGACACGCGAACATACGCCGAGCAACATTTTCACGCTGTATCCTTAACGAAAATTTTTCCTTCGCTCGAGGTTGATCGAGGGTCACGCAAATCTGTACCCATTTTTTAATAACCAGACCAATCCAAATTCATGTTTCTTCGAGAGCGAGTTATAAATACAATAATAATAATAATAATAATAATATATATAGAAAATTCTTACTTTTTATTTAGCGAAAGAGATGGTAGGGTTCAGGTGTGAGTAAAATAAAATGAAGCGCTTAGAATATTAATAATACATATTTAACATAGTTTAATAGTAACAACTTAAACGACGTTCATACTTCCTTCACAATCACCCACGCTCGCATTTTCCCCGTCATATATTCTTCCAAACACACGTTTCCTTTTTTTCTAATTGTCAACCTTTCTCACTCGATACATTCGGTCATGTTCCTCCAAAATTTCTCAGTAGCTCAATTTTCTCAACTATTCATTTTTCGCGCCTTAGAAACACTCGAGTCCAGACGTTCTACGTTCACACAGCTCAACCACTCTTCACATTTTTCCAGAATCGTAACCCACTCGATCGTATTCCTACATGAGTTTGGCTGTCACGTGTAGAAACTTTGGACTGCAACGCGCGTCTTCGTCGTTTCCTTCTAATTCTCTACACCCCATTCCCTGGCAAATCGCGGGACGTAAACGGGAATGGAGAGGTCGGAGAAAAACGAAAATGGAGGTCTTAGGAAAAATAGGTTGAGCAGCGTGTGTCCTTTGCCCGGTGCAGCGTGTGCTGGCTTTGTAGAGACCGGTAGGCGAGCGAATAACGATGACGTTAGCCGCAAGAATGGCGGAGCGATTAAAAGAGAGTGCCAGCCAGGCAGCCAGCATCCACCCCCTACCCTCACCTCTCGTTGCTCATTCTTCCCCAGCCTTTTTTTTTTCGCCTCATTCATCCCTCCCTCCGCGAACGCGCGATAAAACTTTTCCGCGCTGCGCCGGTTCGTCCACGTGACAGATATTCATTAAAAGGAAGGGTGGCGGGCGAGCGAACGATGGAAATTGAATGTATCGCGATGAAACGCGACTCGAACAAATCCCCGGCTACGATTCTATCTTTAGATCGGGGAAATTTCCCTCGCACCTTCGCCGCGTTTCAATTTTCTCGGAATCTAACGTCCTTTGCCCGTTCCATTCCCCGCGAATCTGATTCAGCCGCGGCTGCATAATAGAATATTTCTAGATAGGAGAATATTCCCGGGGAAGGAATCTCGCGATCCCTATCCACGCCTCCGCGGCAGTCGGTCCTCGTTCCCGCGAGTTTCTCGATTCTCATGCGTCACGAAGGATCGGGGGTTGTCGCGTTAACGCGTTGAGTCCATATAGTTTTATTTTGTACTCGCTGTTGAAATAAAGCAATAGTATAATTATGATTTTAATAGCATTGTAGGGATATTGATTGATGGTATGTTTTGTTATTAAAGATAGTTTATTGCTAAGAATAATCCGGTTACAGAATAAGACGCCCGAGTACGCACGCTGTTCACGTCGCCATCTTTTCTACTCTCCCGACAGTTGTTTCTCTTTCATATTTGACAGGATTCCCTTGGTCGCCCCGCGACCCGCAAAATCTTGCTTCCTACAGTATTTATTACATATTATTCTTTAATAATCTTCTTTAGTATGAAAACTGCCCGCTTTTGTTTCGTGGAACAAAACAGGCTTAGAACGTAAAAATGTGCGTAAAAATCTGCAGCTAAACGGTCACAAGAGGAAGTTCGATCGCGAGTAACCAAGCTGAGTCTTCCGTTTCCCAGAAACCTCATTCCGCGTCAAAATTCACTGAATTTTCCACCCTTGAACCCATATTACCAAAAAGTCCGACAATGAGGTACCAAAACGCGTTCCTCGTTACATCTTCGCGACCATCCCCGTCCTCCCTAACGGCGTTCTATCCCATCGACCTAACAGGAATCCTAGATTCCGCAACTCAACGGTCGAAAGAGGAAGTTCGATCGCGAGTAACCAAGCTGAGTTTTTTCTTTCCCAAAACCCTCATTCCGCGTCAAAATTCGTTGATCCTTCCACCCTTGAACCCATATTGCCAGAAAGTCCGACAACGAGGTAACAAAACGCGTTCCTCGTTATATCTTCGCGACCATCCCCGTCCTCCCTAACGGCGTTCTATCCCATCGACCTAACAGGAATCCTAGATTTCGCAGCTAAACGGTCACAAGAGGAAGTTCGATCGCGAGTAACCAAGCTGAGTCTTCCGTTTCCCAGAAACCTCATTCCGCGTCAAAATTCACTGAATTTTCCACCCTTGAACCCATATTACCAAAAAGTCCGACAATGAGGTACCAAAACGCGTTCCTCGTTACATCTTCGCGACCATCCCCGTCCTCCCTAACGGCGTTCTATCCCATCGACCTAACAGGAATCCTAGATTCCGCAACTCAACGGTCGAAAGAGGAAGTTCGATCGCGAGTAACCAAGCTGAGTTTTTTCTTTCCCAAAACCCTCATTCCGCGTCAAAATTCGTTGATCCTTCCACCCTTGAACCCATATTGCCAGAAAGTCCGACAACGAGGTAACAAAACGCGTTCCTCGTTATATCTTCGCGACCATCCCCGTCCTCCCTAACGGCGTTCTATCCCATCGACCTAACAGGAATCCTAGATTCCGCTTCAGCGTGGAAATCACGAGGGCAGCGCAACGCTTCGGCCAGGCCGGCTCGCGTTCCCGTATAATCGTGCTTGGCGAACGATTCTAGCGGAGTCGCACTTGGCGTGGTATCGGTTCAGTTCAATTTACTAAAACGAGCTACTACGACTCTGGCGCTCCGTGCCAATTAACAAAAACGCGGCCTCGACTTTCTCCCGGCTGGGTTCGCGCGGTAACGATCGCAGGCGCCAGATCCATCACGATCTATTATCGTGTTGAGGCTCGAATCGTGATTCGAACACGTTATTAATCGTGTTCTCTTTGGACGCGGAAAAATTGAGATACAGCGATGCCCGTTTGAAACTGACGGTGGAACTATTCGAAACGGGGTCGAAATGAACAATTCGTGATCTTTCGTGGAAACTTGGTGAACGTACCGTGTAGGTGTGTACAGTAGCGAACAAAAGTTTAAGACTAAACTTTAGAATAAAGAAATTAAATTGACTAATTTATAAGGAATAGTATAATCAACAAAATTTACATTCTATGCTAATCAAGAAATAGTGTTCTCTAAATTAATATACAGACAATATTTGTTCTGTTTTTCTCAGTAATTCGATATAAAAAATGCAAAATTTCAGTAAGATGTAATACAAATGTCATTTATTGGTATATCTCCTTTACATTATCAGTACTTCAGTTTTCAGTTACCAACCTCTTTTGATTTTAATTACGCGCCCCATAATAGGGACTTTTAAAAATCAATTCCGCGGTCAACCAGTTAATGGAACCAAGTTTCCAATCTTGGGATCATCTAATAAAATCTCTCGAAACTATCCCCAATGCGATTCCCAGTTAACTGTTAGAGTATAACGATGATCTTAGGCAAATGCAGCGTCAAGGGTCGATGTCTCTTACACCGAAATCTTTATAGAGTGGGCGCCCGTGATGCCGGCGAAAGTTGGTCCAAGGATATAAGAATCCATGATTAAAATTTCGTAGATTTCCAACGAGCTTGAAAATTTGAATTAAATTCGTGTTTCGGACAATCGACCCGACGACCTTTTTTTCGTGTTGCTTCAGCCTTCCGTGTATCGTTATCGTGGATGGAGTCCCAGATAGTGTTTCTGTCATTATCCTTACGTTTTACAACACGAACAACGTTGCACCGGTAATGTTCGAGGAATCTGCTCTGTGCTGGAACGTGATAATCCAGCGGGGAGCACGTGATCGAGGTGGATCGTGTGCAGGTCGCTCGATAATCTCCGGTAATGATCGGTTTCCATGGAGATTTTCGGGCGTACGGGGTTGGAATGGCTGGTCGGGGTAGGGGGAGGAACGGTCTCGTCCTTTTCCCGTCGCAGAACGTTACCGGCGTGACTGGTCGAGCGCAGGAGCGCAGAGCGAGCGCCGCGACGCTGCAACGACGCGGACGCCCGCAGGATGAAACGTTAAAGTCGCGTTTGCGCCGATGCGAACTGCCTTGAACTACTTCCAGGAAGGATACGCGATGGATCCCCCCCCCCCTCGTTGCGCCGCTTGACTTTTCGACCTGACTCCTTCGCCGTCTCCTGTTTCTTGGATTCTTCTTTCGAACGATCTTTGTTCGATGGTTCGAACGATAGGAAGTTAGGGTTAGGATGTACGTGGAGAAAATTGGGGTATTTGAAACGTTCACGAGGTCGTGATGTAGTGTACTTCGTATTTAGTATTGTTTTTATTAACACTTAGTCAACCGAATGGGAAGATCTCCTAATTCTTCCCTTCGCCATTGATTCTATTTACTTTTGTTATTAGTTAGTCTTGAACCGGTGTTGTTCACAGCTCATCGAATTCGTTTTCTGCTCTTCCAAAGCACGTTTATAAAAGTTTATATTGTTAAGTTTTTAATAAATTCAACTCCAGTTCAAAACTAACTAAGTTTAAGATTTTCAGTCAGGGATTGTATCGATTTTACGAAACAAAGAACAGAAATAAATGTAAGATTCATGGGGTTGTCTTATTCCTCTGTTTCATCTTAATTTTAATTCGCGCGAAGCGCTTCGAGCGATCGCGATTCGTCGGGGGATCGATGACGGGGATAAATAATACTTTTTAAAATAATAACGAGCCCGGAAGTTCGGTCTCTCTCGCTCGCTAATTGCATCGAGTTGGATCTGGGTCATCTTTCGCTCAGGCTAGCTTCTTTTCTTCCGTCACCCGATTATCCGAAGACAAAGGGCGCTGTCTACACGGGCCAAACAATCGTGCTTCGAAGCCGATCTCCTCCGGTTGCATCCAATCTTCTTACTTTGTCCTGCTCGATCCCGCCTGATTTATCCAGCGGCGAATTTGGTAACGCGAGCCCTGATCTGTATATTTTCATTTAAAATCCATCGAGATTATAGGAGAATCTAAAGTCGAGGATAAAATTCAACAAACGATTCTACCGTGTATACGTTGTTATTTTTATAGTACTTTGCATTTAGTACTTTGCATTTCGAATTTAATTTGAATATTCGTTACGCACTAATAACGCGTTGACGTTTAAACATTTATTATATAACAGATCAGAAGTATAATGTAGAAAATGGTCTTAAGAATTATTATTATTATTATTATTATTATTATTATTATTATTATTATTATTATTATTATTATTATTATTATCATTATTATTATTATTATTATTAATATGATAGATCGCAAAAATATACGGTACACAGTACCAAACTCTGCCACGCAACTCTGTGTTTAACTCTGAACTCTTTATACAATCCCACAACTCGATTTTCTATTCAACACTGGTCACTCGTGTCCCATTCAGGAATTGACCGTGCCCCTGTCTGATCTGTTTCAGAGGTGCCTTCTCGGTGGTTCGACGATGCGTTCAGAAGAGCACCGGTCACGAGTTCGCGGCGAAAATCATAAACACGAAAAAGCTCACCGCCAGAGGTAAGTTTCAAGCTTTAATTTTCATAACTTTAGTTAATCGTTGCGATTACTGTGATCTCTGTAATCCTATCGAATGCAAAAATATACAAAATATGACAAGTATAGTAGACGTTTTTCGCATTTAGAGGGCGAAACAGGATATATCCAGGATTTTGTAAATATATATAAATACCTAAAAATATGTAAACTGTAATTGTAGAGTAACTGATATAATTTTATACAAGTCTTTTCGTATTAAAAATGTAAACTATACTTGTTATATATTAGAGCAACGATTGTTTTATTAAGCACAGTTGTTATTTAATACTTCGAAAAACGTATACACAAAAATTACGCGCACTGTGCACACATTTCTGGCGTGTGCTTTCGTTCAGTGACGGCATTTCAGCGGACTGGACTGCCGAAGGGAAAGGGTTAAATACAATTTTTTTATTCATGTTCATAAAATTGTGAATTCGCGGTCTAGCGTAATTACATATCGATCTTTACTTCGTTGGCTTTGTTCGTCCATCTTTGGATCGTACGTTTGTTCAGAGGCATTGTTCAGCTATTTCCTAATGATTATACATGGAATCGCGGAAACAGCTCCTTTCTCTGTCTCTCTTTCTTTCTCCGTTTCTCTCTACGCTCGAAGACACTAAGCGTCTAAAAACAACGAGCAACGCCGTTGTCAGAATGCCAACATTCCATCGCGACCAACAGTTGCCAGTGCCGTACGATCTTTAATCCAGAAATGGTTGGTACCCCGCCCCAATATTCAAAACTGAATTAATAATTGAGACAAGGCTGGAAAGAACGGAATTGATAGCGTACAGTAACGGACATAAGTTTAAGACGAGAAGTGATTTACGAATGTTGTCTCTGTACATCGGTTTCTGTTATTAATATAATTTTATAATTATTATAATTAATATATTTTTTAACCAATATAATTACTGTAATTAACATAATTAATTATAATTAATTAATATTTTTGCTTTTAATTATTATAATTCTATTATTAATAGGATAGTACAGTTCTTATTGGTCGGTGCAAAACACAAAAATTTGTTTACCGTGCCATTCCTCAAATGTGAATTACTTTACTTTTGTTCACCTTGTGATCTTAAACTTAAAATTCACTACTAAAGGTGATACATTCGGTTTTCACGAAACAGGGTGTTATCTAGGGGGTACAGTGCATATTGGAGATTAATCGAAAAATCGAAAAGTCGTATTTATATCCTTTCGAATGTGAAAATAATGAAAAAAAAAAATGAAACTGATTACTGAACCGTTCAGTCAGAATTTTACGTAGCACGTTTTGCACCGGTATATTCTTTTGATAATTTTAAACTTAAAGTTATTGTTGTTGTTGTTGTTATTATTATTCATACGATTCCGCGATAAGGATGAAAATAAAGGTGAAACGGTCGGTGTTACCGGAAGCCAGAGGAGCGCGAATAATCGAATCAATCAAAATATCGAGCAAAAGCGATCCGATAAACGCCACCGGCTGTCAATTCAATTAACGAGTTAAGATCAAGGCGAACAGCTTACGCCTTGTCGCGAGTATCGGGGCGCAAGGATTTCGGAGGCAGTCCCGGTTGAAGTTACGTTTATTGTTGACGGTGTGCACGCCGGCGACGGGAATTTTTCAGGAATTTCGGAAGGGGGGAGGGCGGAGGGACAAGCAGGAGGAGGAGGAGGAAAAATGTATCCTCGGAGAAAAATAGAAATCTGCGAGCTGTGGAAGTCTAGCGGACGGATTTTCAGCGTATTCCGGATTCCTCCCTTTGGTATCCCGCGATCCTTTAATATTTTTAATAAATCTTCGGTCATAGAGCGGTGATCTTTTGATGGTGCTCTCGGATGGCTGTTATTCGGAATTTTATACGTTACATTTTCGAGGAAAAACTTGTTTCCGCGCCGGATAGAATATAATATAAAAAAATAGGTGAATAAATATTTGTAAATATTAAGAAGTATCCATTTATCGTAAGTAAATAATTACAGTTAATAGGTTAGGTTCGTATTTTATGTTATTGTCGGTTTTTATGCATTTGTGGAATATTTTTGCTTTTAATTATTTTTATTTTTATTATTTTATTATTTTAATTATTTTAATTTTTATTATTTTATTATTTTAATTATATTATTATTTTTATTATTTTTATTTTTACCGTATCACTTCTTTATAAAGGGCATTTACCTGTCAAATAAATATTTTTTAAGCACAGAGTGTGTTTAGTATGCAAAAATATCCCACAGTATAGTACAAGGTGGGCACGTTTACAGAGTGTGAAACGCCTCTGTTTAGATTCTCCCCCGTTCGATGATTATATCGTAGAAAATATGAATTTGCATAAAGAATTCGCTAATTACATATTTTTATACCCAACAACAGTAAAGCGACTTTACTCGGTGCTTCCGCAACGCGTCCACCTCGTTTCAGCCGCTTTCTATATAAATTTAGTATCAAACGGATCGCCGCCCGAGCCTGGCTGTATCGTAAGCTTTATCGTCGCTATCAATCGATCGCCTGGCACCGATCCTAATCTGTGCTCGCCTGACTCATCTCGCGTCTCGCGCGAAAAAGGCCTCTGATTCACGAGGAAGTATCCTACGATACAAGATTTCGAAACGAGATCGCAACACTGATGTTTCACAGCGTGAGAAATAAGTTTTACACGCACCCCGCGTTGCTACATTGTTAACTATGAACTAGTATCGTTGGAATTTATTTACAATTATTAGTAACAATCTTTCTACGAATTGCTACTGTAATTGTGTAAGAGGGGAAGGTTTGTTACCGATTTGTTTGAAAAAAATGATTACTGCCATGTCAAAATTTTAGGAGCTGTTCAGATAAAAAAAATATTTATTTTTATTTGAAAATTCTATATGTTGAAATCATTCGAGAATAATGTATTCCCTCTTTTCGATTATTTTACGTCGTCTTCTTAGGGTTTGGGGACACGGCAATCAGATATAATAGTTCGCACTGTTGCCATGATTTTTCCAGTTTTTTCAGTTCCTATTTTGTGCCCGTCATATAAACACCACTGACACCTTCCGATAGATAAACAGTCATTTTTAACACGAGTTTTTTAAATTTCTCTATACAACCCCTCTACAGGAGCAACCATTTCCCCTAGTTATCAACTTGTATTATAATTTACATATTCACCAGAATTCCACGCAAATCGAACTCTATCCATGACCTTAAAGTTTCAAATTTTTTCAATATCCCTAACGCTTGCGATCGATAAAAAATAATTTAAACGCGAAACTAATCGATCGATTGTAGTTCGTTTGAAATTGATAAATTTCCTACAATTTCGACGAAAATAGTCGACAAACAGAATACGATCACTGAATTCCGGTTCTCGTCTTGTTGCGTCGTTTCCATGGAGGACCCGGTTGGAACGGGGCGTAGCCCGTTTTCAGCGTCAACAGGTGAACACTTTCGAAAAGTTCGGCGTGCGTCTCGCTGTTTGCCCTGTCGACGCCGCTCTCGATCGCCCGTAATCGAGCTACGGAGAATTTCGGCGACGAACGGAATTCTCGAGGGTCACTCGCAGAATGCGGGGGCAAGAATCCGTCCGCCTGGGGGAAAGAGTCGAATAGGAGCAAAAAGCGTTCGCTCGATCCTCGTCTGTTTGATGTCGTAATCGGCCATGGATCTCCGGGCTCTCGGATAATACGGATTTCCTGGATCCGTTTTACGGCCCGCGCTGAAAAAGATCAACGCGCGGCGTCGAAGCAACGTTTCGTCCGCAACTTTTTCCGATCCACTTGCGCTACCGACCAATAGATATTTTTGCCCGCTTTGTTGTGTTAGCCTCGTTAAAAATTATGACAAATTCCTAAATGAAAATTATTTCTTCTTCGAAATAATCGTACATGCAATGCAGTAATGAATTTGCAACATTTCTTTCGGGTATTATTATTATTATATTATTATTATTATATTATTATCATTATTATATTATTATTATTATTATTATTATATTATTATTATTATTATTATATTATTACTATTATTATTATTATTATTATTATTATTATTATTATTATTACTATTATTATTATAAATATAATTATTATCTGAAATTTGAAATTTATTAATTAATATACGGGCATAGTCCTATTTATTTCAATATTTATTTATTTCAATAGAACTTTCTTGCACTCCGGTGAACAACGAATTCTTTCGTTCGATTAAATTTCGATTTCATGCGATACGATAGTATTTAGGAAGCACAGAGGATATAAAAAGAATCTTAGCACTGTGAGCTATGCTTATCGCTTCACTCAGAAACCGGATAGATCACGTTTCTCAACGAGAAACCGAAGAATCTGAAGAGAAACTGAAGAATCGGATTCAGTTCTAAAAGAATCATAAGGAGCGATATAATGGTAAATGTTTCCCAAATTGCAAAAAGTATAAAAAAAAAAATTACTGAGATCCGTCGGACCAGTCACTTTATATTGGCAACGTTTAAATGAAAATACGTTTCAATTTCCGTAATCAGAGTAGCGTAACGCGGGCAGCCGTGCGGTGTTCGCCGAGCGAAAAGTTTCGCGAGTCCAGGCGTTTCAGGGAAAGTAGGAAATGATAAATTTCGCGGGTGTTTCTATTGGCACGGCCTACGTGGTTTCGGCGCAACCGAGCCCGTTACGACCGGCCAAGCTTAACCAACGTACACAAACGAAAATGGTAGGCTAAGAGATGCCGGCAATGGAAACGGCCGTTCCAGTTTGTTTCTCTTGCGGACGCATCGGTCGCCCCGTTTCTCGTGCCTATTTCGCACCGCGCGAAAATTATTCTTCGGAGCTCCTCCTGCCCTCTTATTTTTGGCAAGAATGATCGTTGGTATTGCGATAGAGAGATATCTCAACGAAAAACCTGGTGAGCAACGATATTTTGGCGGTTGCGTGCGATACGCGTCGCTTTGGGGTTGTCTGACTGGTGACCGACCTATTCTACTTTCGCCAGAGACTACACACGAGTGTAGGTAATATTAACACTAGAACTACCAGAGCAATAAAAATGACTAAAATTTGTGATTATGCGTAGAAATCTTATAAATTTACTGTAGTAAAATTTACCACGATTTTTTGCTTCCAAAATTTACTATGATTTTTTTGCAGAAGGTATTAATAAGGATTTTTCTATACATTCGATATTTTTCCATATAAACTTCAGTTTGATGTTTTCAATAAGAGTTTTAAATAAGTACACCTTAATTTATCGGTAGTTCTATCGTTAAAGAGTGCAATAAATAGACTGTGGATAAATGCGAATTCAAATTTTTACGAGGACAAGCGAGCAAATGGAATTTAGTTTCATTTGTGTAAGTTTCATAACTTGCGACTTCCTATTCACGTGTTACGCGCATTCTACGTTCTTCGCGGCTACCAAAGTTTCCCATAAATGCATCAAAATCCGCAGTTTAAAAGTAGTTCGTACAATTTCATCGTTAAATCGCGTCTACGTCGCGTTGGTGAATTAATATACTGCTGGTTGATTCTACGAATTTTTACGTATCAATCTCTCTTAAACGAACACGACTCCGAAAAAGACCGATTTACGAAGCAGAAACTCGTGACAACGTTATTTCTACCGAACTCCACGCTCCATCCGATCCCCAGGAACCTTTCCTTCCTCCCCACCCCCTCGACGATCGTTCCTCCGTTTCCGGCGACACCGTGTCACTCACGCGACGATTCCGCAGCGCGAAGGGGAAACACTATTCCGGGGCGAATTAATTCGCTGCATCGCAGGGGGTAGAGGGTGAAGGGTTGGCGAGCGCCGTGAAACTGGCTGTGCTTCTATCTTTGGCCGACAGTTCCAGTTTCTCCGCCAAGGGGCGAAAGGTAACGCGAGGGCGACGGCGGAGAGGGTGGATGTGGAGGAAAAAAAGGTTGCAGTAAGCAGAGGGAAGATGAGCACCTCCCCCCTTTTTCCTCTCCCTCGTCGCCCTCCATCCCTCACCTGCATTATTCTCGTTCGTTATCTTCCTCTCTCTCTCTCTCCCCTTTTCTCTTCCCTCTTAAATTCTCCCTTTTTCTCTTTTTTCTTTTTTTTTCTCCCCTGCATTATACCCGTTCGTTATCTTCCTCCCTCTCTCTTTCTCTCCCCTATCAATTTCTCCCTTTTTCTCTTTTTTTTTCTTTCTCACCTGCATTATATCCGTTCATTATTTCTCTCTCTCTTTCTCTCCCCTATCTATTTCTCCCCCTCTCGCCCTCTTTCTCCCTTTTCTTTCTCACCTGCATTCTACCTGTTCGTTATTTCTCTCTCTCTCTCTCTCTCTTTCTCTCCCCTATCAATTTCTCCCTCTTTCTCCCTTTTTTTCTTTTTTCTTTTTCTTTCTCACCTGCATTATACCCGTTCGTTATCTTTTTCTCTCTCTTTCTCCCTATATCTCTCTTTCTTCCTGTATCTCTTCCCCTTTTCCCCTCTCTGTCTCTCTCACCCCCCTCTCTGTTTCGCTCTGTCTGTTTGCCCGGTCGCAGGGGCCGAGAGGGATGGCACACGGCTGCACCCTCTGCTCCCGCGACCTTGCTCCAGTAACCTCTTGACCTACCCGCCACGGCCGCCGTTCAACCGCGTGTCTCTGAAACGAATAAAGCGCGACCGATTCGTTGTTTCACCTTGAATCGGCCAGTTCCGATCGGCACGGCCGAGGTCCACTCGTTCGAGGCTGGACGTTTCACCTGCGGCGTTCGGTTAACCGATCCCTGCGGCTATCGTGGAGTTCGCTTTCACGAACGCGCGCTTTTCTTCGTTCTCTTCGTGATTCTAGCCGAAGCGTCGATTTTAGTTGCTGTATCGTAAGATACCAGCGGATATATGAGGCTTCTTTCGTCTGTTTTGAGTATTCCAATTTTGTACCCTGAAAATGCATACTATTTTAAGTGGATTTTTGCACACTCAAACGTCTAAAAAGTCGCGTTTGATAATTCAAAAACAGCGTGCCATGGTGGGGTTAAACGAATCACTTGGTTAGACATTCTATTCGCAGAGTAGCGTATGCGTTAAACAAAAAGATATAACAAGAAAGTAGATTCTACTGTTTTCTCTGTCTTTCTTGTATCGCTATAAACTTCGTATAAATGAACTTTCTTCTGCCATTCATTTAGCGGAAGTTCAAATTCACACAAGTAGATTGGATCGGTTAAGGTTCTGTTAATCGATACCGAGTAAAATTTCGTTCGAATAAACGGAACTCGAACGTCCTGGGACCTTTGTGTTGGAGAATCGGGTCGGTCGCCCGTAGAATCGAATTCTTTCTTGTCGTTTCCTGTACGGACGTGCTATCCGGTCCGCACAGAATCAGCGAGGGGGAGGAGGAGGAGGTGGTGGAAATATAAATGTAGCTGCGTCAGGGGATGGCCAGGGCAACTCTCCATCGAAGTTCCGTGAAATTATGGTGACCCGCGCGGGGGATGTTGTCCAGGGGAGGTGGAACAGGGCTGCGGATGCGGGCATTGATTTTAACAGGGTCCGTGGAATTTGTTGAAAATTGGGTTTTATGGATTTTCCGGTATTGTTTCCGTTTCGCGACAAAGGGAACGGGAGAGGAGCGGATTAAAAACTGGAGAGCTCTCGGTTTTTCCAAGCAGCCTATTTAACGTTTGGCGTCGAAATTTGTCGTGTGCTTTGAGCTTACTGTGCCGCGAAGGCCAGCTCAAATTATCTTGTTACTCATAACTTTGTTTTACATTTTAAAATGTAATTATAAATAATACTAAAAGTAGTTATAAATAATAATAATTGTTGAGTCTTATACGGAAATACCATATACATATACACAGTTTCATTTAATTTATCGAAATAAACTTTAATATAATTAATGGATATATCACTTAATATATTTAATAATAAATAAATAAATAAGTAAATAAATAAATAAATAAATAAATAAATAAATAAGTAAATAAATAAATAAATAAATAAATAAGTAAATAAATAAATAAATAAATAAATAAGTAAATAAATAAATAAATAAGTAATGAAATAAATAAATAAATACTGGGTGCGAATAGCTTCGTGGACAAGCAAAATAATTTCATCAACCTCACAGCATCATTTGAATATTGGGGTAGAAGACCAAGTTTAACCCCGTGCTTGTCTGTTGTAAGGATTTTTTTTTCTTAGGTCTACGAAGTTAAAGCGTGCCATTGGACACACCCAACGAGAGAGACCCGAGTTTCGCGTCGAAATATCTCACGTTTAAGCGTACTTTTTTCCCTTATCTTTTCTCGAGGGAAGTCCGCGAAAAAATCGGGATTTGTTGGGAACGGAGTTCCACGAGCGCTATATCGGCGTTGCTTCTGTTTGGAAAATATTACATGAAACGTTGCTTTCGTTCGGAAACAAGGAAACGTTTCGACGAGCGTTTCATGTTTTCGTTGGGAAATTTTTAATGTTTTTTTGAGATTGCGAGCTCGAGTTTCTAGTACGAATCGTTGAAAGAGCCAAGTGGTTTACGGTGTCGCGTATCTAGAGACAAGAACGTAACGGGTATCAAGCTTTATCCCACGTAATGCTGGGCATACTTTATACAGCCGACGCTGTGTTACGGTAAGCTTCTTGTTTTACAAACATGTCTCTTACGTATTCATATTTATGGGTCCGAGATGCTCTCTCGTACACAACGTTCTTACCTCGTGGCCGCGATTTCATGAAAACAACTGCGATTCGCGTTTCAAGTGGCAAAGAAAATTATGTCACTCGCAAATCCTTTGTCGTTACCTACGTTTAACGTGCATTTTCAACGTTGAGCTAGAAACTCGAGCGGTGATTCTTCTTGAACAATAATTAAAAGTATGTTCGATTCACAATGGAATCGAGTGATCATTTTTCAATTCACAGTAGAATCGATCACACTTATTTTAACGATCTAAAGATATTTTAAGATGCGTGTATTAAAACTGCAATAATTAGGTTTGTAATTAATCCTTTCCACTCGAGTGGCAACTTATTGTTGGTCATTAAACAATAGTTCAGAAAATTTTCAGACCTTAATTAGTTTGTTGGTTGCTTTAGTTACTTTGTTTATTAGTCAGATTTGGAGGTTAAGTAGTCGTATATGTAAATTTGTTTAAGTTGTTTCTGTTAAATTGCTTAAATATACATTTATTAATATTATAATCGCTTCACTTTTATTTTATTCACACCTGAGTCCCATCTCTCGCTCTACCAAACATGTTGAAGTAAAATTTTCCTATAGTACCACCCACCCAACTACCGTCTCTGTAACGGAGATCGTCTGAATTCTAAAATTGATCGTCTGAATTTCGACCGGTCGGTTTAGCCGGCCTTCAAGTACACGAAGAGCAACGGTCTTCGAGTTGCTTTCCAGTTCGCCGAATAATTAATCGTGGCGCGAGGTCTCCGCCCGTAGTTTCGTCAGCGACTACTTGAAATTCTAATTCGCGACACGGCGGATTCAAAGGAAGAGACCTGGGAACGTTCCCGCGTTCCTGCACCCGCCCCTTTCCCGCCCCGATCGTTTGCCCCCCTCCGTACGCTGTTTCATCGAGAACGATGTCATCGTGGCATCGTTAATTTTCCTTTGCCCCGGTGCAACGGCCGACGACGATCGTGAAACTGCCATTCATAAATGGTCTCCTCCGCCGCCGCTTGTTTCTATTTTAATTCCAACGAACGGTAAATAGCGAAGGGTGACGGCAGGGGGTGGGAGGGAGGGAGGGTGGCCACTCTTGTCCACTTGGAGAACTTGACCCAGTTACATGCTTATTCTGTTTGAATCGCATCCACGTTCCTCCAGCTGAATATCTCCAAGTTTCTGCGCGGAACGCGAGCTCTTGTTATCGGTGAGCAACGATAACCGTTGTACGCGTGTACGCTTGACACGTTTGGAAGTTCGGTTTGGTCCAACGTGTGTGTGTAGGATAGCGTAGCGTGTTTCTGTAATTCCTTGGCGAGCAGATGCATCTTGTGGTTCGAGAATTGTAAATGAGATTGTAGCGTTTGTTTGCGAGGGGATGGTCAGCGGAGGATGGTCAACGGAGGAGGGCACGGGGGCGAAGAAGGGGTTATTTCAATGACGCCAATAGAATTCGCTTTTTGTGTACTACGATTCGCTATATAAGGGTGGGGCTGTTTTCTATAATTGTTAACGTTGAACAGTGGCGGACGAAAGTTTAAGACCAAGGGGTGAAAGAAATGAAAGAAATTAATTAATAAGAAATAGCGGTGTAAATAAAATTCGTATTCTATGACAATAAAAAAGAACAGATAAATATTATTTGCGAACCATAAAATTCGTATTCTATGACAATAAAAAAGAACAGATAAATAATATTTGCGAATCATAAAATTATGTTTTACATTGTCATTGAGAAATGCGAGCTTCTATCCACTGTAACCGATAAGATCCGTATTCCTTTCGATAATCTCCTCTTCGACGAACCGAATGCCGGTATTCAACGCGTCTCCGCATCAACATATTAGACGCTATGGCGAGCGTGTATCTTGGATGGCAGAGCGAACGCGGGATTAACTCATCGATCATTCTAAGCTTCTCAGACAGAACTATCCGGCTAAGCGGGGCAGCTCTGTATCCATCGCCTTCGCATCGGCTCTCTCTCCACCCTGGATAATTCCAACCCCCCCGATCGAACGTTCCTCCTTGTGCAACCTCAAAGAGTTTCCGTCCTCAAGTTCACGCCTGCGTTTTTCTCCCCGGCCTCGTGGAAAAACACAGGCCACCGGCGTTGCGCTCGCATCATCCCCCTCTGTATCGAAGATAGGTGTCGCAAACGCGAAACGCGCGCTGCGTTCACCGCCGTCGCACGTTTCTATCACGCCCGAGAGATCAAGGGCTGCTCTTGCACTCTCTCTCGTTCCCTATTCCCATATCTTCTTCTACCCCCCTTTCCCTTGTCCATTCCTCTGTTCTTTTTCCTTCCCCTGTCTCTTTTACATTCTTCTCTTCCATCCCTCCTATCATCCCCTACCCCCAGTCCCCTATCCATTCCTCTGTTCTTTTTCCTTCCCCTGCCTCTTTTACATTCTTCTCTTCCATCCCTCCTATCATCCCCTACCCCCAGTCCCCTATCCATTCCTCTGTCCCTTTTCCGTTCCCCTGTCATTTTCCATTTCTTTGCTCTCTTCCATTCCTGTTATTCTCCATCCCCCTGTCCACCACCCCTGTTCCCTTTCCACCCCTGTATCCGTTCTCCACTCCTCTATCATCCTTCATTCTTCTGTCTTCTTCCATTCCCTTATCATCCTCCATTTTCCTGTCCTCTTCCGTTCCCCTGTCCTCCTCGTCCCCCCTACCCATGTCCTCCTCCATCCCCTGTCCCCTACTTATCCCTCTGTTCCTTTTCCATTGCCCTGTCATCCTCCATTTTCTTGTCATCCTCCGTTCTCCTATCCTCTTGTACCCCCCTGTCCTCGTTCATCCTCCTGTCCCAACGCCACTTTCTACGATGCAGCGCCTCCAGGGTGAAAGAGTTTTTGCCGAGTTTCGTGACATTCGCGCTTCGTCGGACGCAAAGCGATCGGCTCGGCCTTGTGAAAAACGCGGGCGACCTCGCAACTCCGCTCGAACCGGTCACCCGCGTCCTGCGAGCAAGGAAGCTTCGTCGCGGCCGCCTTATTTTTATCCCCGGATATATCGGGCTCTTTCGCCTGTCCCCGAGGGTACGAAACGGGACAGGGGGGGGCGGAAGGAGGAAGTGGTCGAAGGACGAGAGACGGATCCGGCGGAATTTGATTCACGGGGCACGGTGGGGAATTCGATTTATCCTTGGACTATGGATTCCGTTTTAGTCCGCGGGAACGGGTCCCCGAGGGGATGATGAACTTGTCCCGGGATCGGCTACTATCTTGGCTTTCGAGCGCGTGGGGAATTTATTAGGGGGGAAAAGTTGTTTCCTCGCCGCACGTTCGCTGGACGCATTGATAAATCAACGTTGGAGGAGTAGCTTTTCCTTT
Source organism: Tetrapedia diversipes (assembly GCA_033822845.1). NCBI lineage: Eukaryota > Metazoa > Arthropoda > Insecta > Hymenoptera > Apidae > Tetrapedia > Tetrapedia diversipes. The sequence continues at coordinate 134,863 of JAOPTO010000663.1, read as the reverse complement.
TAGAGCAACTTACTTGGGCGTTCTTACGATACCAGATTCTTTGTTGGTATTTTGCCGAACGGTGTTTCGAAGTTTGCTAATGCTTCGTGACGGCATCAGGTAAAAGTGGCCGAAAACAACTTTTGAAGCGGATCTGGCTACCTCGTTGCATTTCGTTTATTTTTTGTGTCTTTTACACGTTGAATTGTTACTTCGATTCGTACTAGTATACGTAGCAATACAAAGGTACGACTGTATCGTAGCGAAGCAAGTTTTAGATGAAAACTTGCAGTTGGTGCTAGTCCTAGGTATATGTACTGTACATATATCGACTCACAAAAACGAATACCTTTCTCTCTACCATGTTCTGAATTGAAATAACTAAGAAATTTCAAAGATACATAGAAGAACTAATCCATCGCAAAAGTACCCGAAGTATTAAGACAAAATAGTAGTGTAGTTCTGCCCTTCGATTAGTTTCGCCAGTCAGTCACGTAAGCACCTACACGATCAGTAACCACCTGTATCAGACTTCAAACACTTGCCTTCAAACACTTTCGGATAATCGTGCAACGAAAGAAAATAATTTCTCTCGTTCCGAAGGAACTTCTGCCACTTGCCGCGCCAATTTCAGAATAATTGGCGCACAATAGGCGCGGTTTCACGGCGGAACACAAAAGTTCAGGTAACGAAGCCGGTTCCCCGGCGAAAGGGGGGAGGGGTCGCAGGAAGGCGGGGGATCTTTTCTCCGCACACGGCTTTGTGCAGCAGCCACTCTTTCCGGCGACTCCGGGTGCATGTGGTCTCGTAGCCCCAGGTACAGTGCAGCCGGTAACGAGTTTAGCGCAAACAAGGGTGGCTCGTTAACCGTTCACCCTGCCGACGCCTAATCCTGGCCAACGGCGGCGAAACCGACGTGACTCCGCGCATCCGACGCGAATCACCTCCCCCTCGCGTTGCTTCTTCGTAGCGAAACTGTAGTGTTTTCATATTTAACTATCATTTGTATTATTACCTGTAGGTAACGCATGAATAATTATTTTTGTCAGAGTTCTTCATCTACAGGGTTTGGGTTTGATTCGGGTTAGGTTCAAGTTTGATTCGAGTTAGGTTCGTGTTCGGTATAGGTTTTGTGATGGTTAGGTTCGGGGTTGATTTATGTTTTCTTCGGGTTAGGTTCCAGGTTGTTTTACACTTTCTTCGGATTAAGTTCGAATTAATATCTATTTTCGTCGGGTTAGGTTTGCACGATTATATTTAACAGATTAAGTTATATTATTTTTATATTATTTATTCATGATTCTGGTTAGGTTCGTGTTCGGTACAGGTTTTGTGATGGTTAGGTTCGGGGTTGATTTATGTTTTCTTCGGGTTAGATTCCAGGTTGTTTTACACTTTCTTCAGATTAAGTTCGAATTAATATCCATTCTCGTCTGGCGACGTTTGCACGATTATATTTAACAGATTAGGTTAATATATTTTTATATTATTTATTCATGATTCTGGTTAGGTTCGTGTTCGGTACAGGTTTTGTGATGGTTAGGTTCGGGGTTGATTTATGTTTTCTTCGGGTTAGATTCCAGGTTGTTTTACACTTTCTTCAGATTAAGTTCGAATTAATATCCATTCTCGTCTGGCGACGTTTGCACGATTATATTTAACAGATTAGGTTAATATATTTTTATATTATTTATTCATGATTCTGGTTAGGTTCAGTATAGGTTTGGGTTTGGCGTGGATCGTTATATCCAGCACATTAGGTTATATTATTTTTGTAGTATCATTATGTGTTTCGTAATTTATCAGTCCTTCTATCCGTTATTAATGTCCAAAATTTTCCCGAGCATGGTTGAAAGCGTTGATTCGCGTTCACGGTCCGCCGGCCAGTTAATTCAGTCGAAATTCATTAAACTTTTTCTGCTCAATTCTGCACGATCGTGGCAACGTTCGTATCGTTGCGCGAAAGAGGTGAGCAGCGTTGTCGAATAACCTAGTTCCTTGTTTATTTTTTCTTTCTCCTTTTTTTCGTCAAGTGGCCCCGTCCTCCAATTTGTTTCTCCTAGTACGGCTCCAGTGTTCTTCGCGGGCCCTTCCCGCTCGTCGGTGGGTGCTCGTTAATTCTGGTTGTTTAACGCGGATACGAGGCGAAGACCGTCAAGTCTCGTCGCTGCTGGAGATTTAATTATAGGCGAGGAAACGAGGCGGTGGACGTGGTCCGGGGTCGGAGGGGCGGGACGGTTTGAACGGAAACGATGCCCGATCTTGTCGAAGCCAATGGAATACCGTTACAATCCGGCCGTTTTGTCCGTTTGCCCGTCGGATAAATGGATCCAGCAGCTTTCACGGTGTTTCGAGACGATTTCTTAAGCGTATTACATTGTTACCTTAGTGCTCCATCCTGCGTTTGTTCTCTTCGTATGCAACTGTTCTTTTTTCAGACAATTCTGATTTCTTCGTGGAAAATACTATAGGAAATTCTACTTTTATTTATTTAATGTGAGTGAGATGACAGGGCTCAATTGTGTGTAAAATAAAATGAAGTGTTTAGAATATAATAGTATATTTAAAATAGTTTAATAGTAACAAGTTAAACGACTTTTCAACTTAGCAACTACGAAGTTCTTACTTCCTTCAGAATGGTAATAAAAATATAACTCTTAAATTATAGAATTCTTAAACTCTTCAACTATAAAAATAGGTTTGATAGTAACTTAATGTCAAAGTATTTGGAATGTAATCATATTAAATACAAAATGTCTCTGCAGCGGAGCTAACGGAGCGCTAAGGGTTAAAACGGTGAACGTTGATCCGGCGAGTTTCGCTGCTACCCTTCGCTCACGCTTAGCCTTGGATGGCTGGGTAATTATTTCGTGGAATAAGGATCCAAGTGTTTGCGTTTAATTTTACCGTGGAATAAAAGATTTAACGTATTTTCGAAGGGAACTTGCTATTTAGAGCCCTGGAGTTTTGTTGTGCTTTCTTAAAAGAAATATCTCCTGAGGATTTCAGAGATGAAAGAGCATCAGGTTTTCCTGGTTGCTCGTTCGTCTGAATCTGAGATATACCGAGAATTATGGTTGCCAGTTACAGATAAATTGAGGAACGTGATGTAGTAAGAAAGGTGCAACTTCAATTTCGACAATTTCTTAGTTGTGACGTGTAATACATATAGAAAATACTCTGTTCGTTATAGTTTCACTCTAACCTGACAGTAAATTCTGACAGTTCTGACACAAGCGTGAATCAAATTGAAGAAGCTTGCCTTTTTTTTGCTATAACAAACAAATTGAAGTGGATGGAACCAGGAGCTCGTGGTATTTAATGAATAACGAACGGAGTACGAGGTCGATAATAGGGGATGGAATCGACGGTCGATTCTCGAAAGGGGGCCGTTCTGGTGCGCGTACAACAGAAAGGAAACAGGAAATCGTGCTCGAGATGACTTGGCCACCGACAAATCCAATTTTATCGCGGTCCTTGGTGAATTACCCACGAGGAAACTCGTCAAGGGAGCTCGTTGGGAAATTCGATTTCGCGGTAATGACTATACCCGGCATTGGTTGTCGTTATGATGAAACTTTCGCGATAAGGCACGCTCAGAATGTCGCATGGAATTCGTCAGACATTGCTCGTCACCGTTCGACCGACGATTTGTCGGATCCCATAAGTTCTGTCGATATTGTAGAAACAGTTCTAATTCAATTTTTACATGAAAATCTTGTGACGCGTCTTGTCGAGTGAATTATAAGTACCAGTTGCTTAACCATTCGTGTTCTGTTTGCTGTTTCAGACTTTCAGAAGCTCGAACGCGAGGCACGGATATGCAGAAAGTTGCAGCACCCAAATATTGGTAAGCGTTCATTTTCTATTTTCTGTATTAATAATCTCCGGATGAATTTTATGCTCGGAGATAATTTGAATCTGTGGTTTACGACTACGGTAGCAGAGAAAAGTTTGAAACCGAAGGGTTAGCAAAAACAAATTAATTAACCACTTTCGGTTAGACGATCACTATTACGCGTCAGAATAGTTGTCAATTATTTTCTTTCGTTAGCTAAATTTCTAATCACCGAATTTCCTTAACATTTCTGGGAAACAATAACAATACTTGAGAAAACAATGAAATAAATAGACAAAGAGAATAGGATTAAGTTTCCATCTTTCTTGGAACCTTCCTATACTTCTCTATACTTCGCCCTGTCTGAAAATGAAATTAACAACTTAAAAGTTATGAAACTTTTGTTTCCCTTTTGTCTCTTCCCTTCTTTTCCTTTTCACTTTTCTCTTTTCTATTTTGTGCAATTTATGTTTATATTGTTCTGTATAAAAAGGGTTCCCGTTCTTGAATAAAATAAAATAGCCGCGTTGAAACGATAAAAACAGTTCGTACGCGAAATATGAATTCAGGGCAATTTCATTAAATTGCTGGGAAGTGAAAAATAAAAATTCCAAATAAGAAGTATCGAACACCATAATGTATACCAGTGGCGCAACAGAATTAAGTTTGAACTTTCCGCAAGAGGCATTCGCTATTAAAGCGACCGTTCGCTTAACCGTGACCGGTAAAAGGAAGTCTTACACAGTTCACGGAAATATATTCACTGGAGCGCGGCGTAAAGGGCACGTGGAAGCTCTTCATCGACCCGATGTCATCGCGTCGTCGTCGTCGTCGCCTAATGATGGAAAATTATAAATGGGGGGGGGGTAAGCAAACGGCCAATATATCGGAATCCAATAAAGTAGAGAGAGAGTGGCGAGGGTTTTGAGGGGGGAGAGGGGTGAAAGTGAATAAACACTGCCCTCTGGTTCGATCCAGATCGAAACCACCGCGAATTCTTGCCTTTTACGCTTGTCCAGCTTCTCGGCTGCCTGCTGCCATTCTCTCTCCCTCGTCGCCTATTTCTTTCTCACCACCTCCCATCAACCCCCCACCCCCCTCCACAACCCCTCTTTCTCTTTTCTTTCGTTCGTACGCTCGACTAACTCTTTTTTCCTTCCCTCGTCTATTGTGTCCCACCGAGGAACTCGATGTTTACCAGGATGAATTCAATTTTCCACCAGGCGAACCCTTTCGATCTGTGTCGAGTGAAATTGATTTTCAGGGTATTGAAAATTCATGCGACGCGTGTATAGGGAGTATTGGAGGGGCAGTGGAGGGTCGGTGGATGTCGTTGTACTGTTGCACCTTTTTTTTATTTTGTTGACATGTAAACGGTAATTGTGGATCACACGGGTTCACTCTTTGACTACGGGAAAACTTTGGCACGCACTGGCCGCACGGCACGGTACGAATTCACTCGCGACGTCCACTGGGTACGGCGAAATTTTTCGTTAGACATGCATTTCTGAGGAAGTATATTAACACTAGAACTACCACAGCAGTCAAAATGACTGGTTGATGATTACTTATAGCAACCTTATAAATTTACTGTGGTAAAGCTTCCAAAATTTCCTATGGTTTTTCGTAGAAAGTATAAATAAAGATTTATTTCTTATGTATTCCGTATTTTTTCATGTAATTTCCAATGTGATCTCTTCCGTGCAAATAAGTACGCTTTGATTGTCGGTAGTTCTAGTGTTAAAATATTCAAAATATTGAAATTTATTACATTAAACGAATATTACTTGAAGTGAACATTAATTTTAAGCTTTTCTTAGATAACAATATTTTATTGTTTTAAATAATAATGAAGTTAAATAGGCGTCAACAGTACCGGGAAGTCAACACGTGTCGGACGCCAATAGGCGTCAACAGTAGTCAAAGGGTTAATGAGGATAATCGGGAGGATGGAAAAAGAAACGATGCAATAGTAATATTTACGATTTTATTTCATAAAAGATAGATATAGTAATATTTACGATTTCGTTTCATAAGAAATAGATATAGAATTATTTATTTAAAATCCAGCGTTATTGAATAACCGTTATCACTTTCAAAAGAATTCTGCAACTCTGTTACGCTTTTCACCTGGTTTCACGAAACACCCTGTGCGCGTGGGAATGCGATCGAGCAGGTACGATTCCGAGGAAGCGTGAAAAACGCACGCCTGAGTTGAATGATAGCCGTGCGAGTGAAGAATACTTGGATTAGAATGTTTCTGAGTCGTGAAAGACGAATAGTTGAAACAGCGGGAGGACTGAGAAATTTTGGGTGGACGTGAGTCGAATTGAGTGAAAAAGATCGAGGATTGATAAGGAAGGATACGCGCGTTTGGAAAGATATATAATAAGGAGAATGGGTACGCGAGTCAGCCAAGAATGAACAGTAGTACATATCAGAATTGAACATACTAAGTTGGAAGTTGCTAATTATAAATTGTTCCTGAGTGGAAATTTTATTAAGCTATTTAACGTAATCGGTGAAAGCTTTTATTATTAGTGATCTACAACCTATATGATTTTGCATACATGTCTAAAGTGTTATAGCCTTCAGTGTTCGTTTAAAAATGCAAAAAGGAACACTTCTCTGGAAAAAAGTTATTTTAACCGTTCTCGAAAACGTTTAACGCGGTAATTTCTGTCGATCCACCCAGTATATATGGTTTATGCAGCGATGGAATAGCCGACGATCAAATACACCGAGTTATCGTAATCGCGTTTCTATAAATATTTGCATGGATGTTGCGTCACGTTCGGTTGACCATCGCACGGCGTTCGTTGTTGGCTCGATAAAAGATAAGAAGCTGATCGTGGACAAGTTTACGGAGGGTGGACAGAAAAGGGGCTGAGCGGGTGTGGGGGGGGGGGGCAATTTGCCACGTCGATAATACGGTTTAGCCGTCGGGACATTTAGGCCCTCAAAGGTCAGCATCTCTCCGGACACGGGCAACGTGGAGCAGGATTACGTTTGGGATTATGGGATCTCGATGTAACCCTCGCCCATTAAACTGCATCAGCTCGTTAACTGTCCTCTCGGTCCACTACTTTCGATGAGCCTTACGGTATAGGGAGCAGGGGTCGCGTTAGCCCTCGGAATTTTCCGTGAACCTGTGGAAACTTGGTTGGAAAAGACAGTTCGAGGGAAAGTCGAAGCGCCAAGAAAAGCGAACTTGGATGAAATTGGTTATGAGTATTTTTTATTGTACTTTTGTAGGTTATTAGGGTGTAATATGGAGACGATTCGAAATTAAAATAAGTTTTGTAACAATAATGAATGTACGCGAGTAATACTGAATAAGAATTTCTAATATTTTATATTATTATGGTTTTCAATAATTTTAGTTAATACGTTAATAATTATGGATTTTGTATAATTTTTAAGCGATCGAGAGTGGTATTTAGTGACTGAAATAATTTTTATAAGAATAACAAGTGTATAAGTCTAGTTAAATGAAATTAATACACGTTTTAATCAGCGGTGAAGTAGTTACGTGCAGTGTGGTTCAGACTACCACCGTGAGGACCCCGGGTTCGATTCTCATCTGCTGTGTAAATTATTTTCTCAGTTTCTAAACGTTAATATATATGATTAAATTTTTCAAGATTACAAAAAAGGAAAATCAGTTGGTCAGAAAAAAGTAAAAAATAAAAAGAAGATAACGGAAATAATACAATCAGAGGGGGAAGGAGGAGGAGGAAAAAAGCACTTACAGGTTCTCAAAATAGTATGAGAAGAAAAAAGTAATAAGATCCAAGAAAAGAATGGGTAAAAATAAAAAAAAATAAAAGAATCCAAAGAAGTGAAAAAAGAGTAAAAAACAGAACCCCAAGGTTTTCCAACAGTAAAAATAAAACAAGAATTTTAAGTAGGAAAGAACACAAAGAAACAAAGTAGAAACTGTAAATAAAGAGAACTGTTTCAGAAAAGGTATAAAAGATGGTTAAATTAGGAAGAAAAAAAAGCTAAAAAACAGGAGGTAAGAAAAAAGGTGTGTTGCGTGTTTGTGTTATAGCTGCTTTAAATACGGATATAAAACAAGGTCGAATATAAAAGCGTGCAAGAACAAAAAACGAGCCATGGTTTAAAAAGAGTTGTTTGGGCAGCGGGGCCAGAGGCTGTACCGCGTCGCACTACGAAGATTTATGTACTTCATACAAAAGTCTTTATCGCCCCACCATGAAAAGTCCACCATCAACTCTAAAAAGTAGCTTGACACATGTGATATCAGGTTATCCACAGTTACTTGTGGTATTATTAAAATTTCAACAAAAATACCACTCTCGCTTGCTACACTCGGTCAAGTATTTTAATTCCCAAACAGCGTTCACGGTCAGAACCGAGTAAACACGTTGTCCGCTAAAAAACACACATAGTTCCCAACATCTCCATGCGAATCCACAGGCATTCCAAAAAAAAAGAACAGAAAAACACACGCCGTCTCAGAAAACCAAACATTCCACTACGATTTACCGAATACCTAGAATCGCCTACATATTACTGCTGCGCGAAGAGAGCGGCCAAGTCTTCGGTAAGCGACGGCGGGCATCGTTGTTTAACGCTGACCTCCGATGGTAGTTTAATTCCCGGGGAAAATTAGCATACGTCGGAACATCGGCGTGCAAGCTGCTATCATATATTCTGGGTTTAATGCTTTCGCGCCGCGGGAAACTATACGGTCCGCCACGTACACACACGCGTACCTGGGCCACACGTCCTGGAAATACAAGTACCAGCGGAACTTCGTCGTGGAAATACAAGTACGAAAGTTCCGGCGGGCCACGCTCTTCTCGTTTATGGCTACTATAAATCTGACATATGCACGCTACCCAGCTGCTCGCCACCTTTCGTCCTGGCTGAACCAATTCTTTTTTCCCTCTCTTTCTCTATCTACGTTCCTCCTTTACCTGTTCTTTTTTCGCATTTTTTTCTTTAACTCTTTATACCTTAACACTTCCGAATGGGAAGAGCTCTCATTTTTTCCGCAACAAGGGCGCTGCGATTGACTCTATTTATTTTTGTTACTAGTTAGTTTTAATCTAGTGTTGTTCACAGTTCGTCGAATGCATTTTCTGCCATTTCGTTGACACGAAATATTACACAGCGTAACTAAAGATAACTTTTATTCTTCTTTCACCTTAACATCTGCGATCCGCAGAAATAATCACCGAACCGGTAACCAAAAATTATTTCTTTCTTTCTTTCTTTATTTAGCAGGTAAACGTGGAGGTCCTCTATAATTACAGTAAAAGACTTATACTAAGAAAAATTCTTAAATATTTAAAATCTCAGCCTGAACACAATCGGCTTAAACAAAATATAGCCTTCTTAAAGTCTAATTAGCCGTTCGTAAATATAAATGAAACGTTCGTTAGCTAGCGCTAGAGCTATATATCAGAGAGCGTGCGATCGTTATTCTTCGGCGAGGCGCAAAAATTGCCACCGGAAATTTCAACAGCCTCCGTCCTCAATGCTCCTGCTCCGCGTTAATTTATCAAGGAAGCCGCGTAATGAATACGCGCGGAAGTTATACGGCGCGGTGCTCGAGATCCTCGCCCCTCGAATGTAAAAACCTCGGGGACAGGGTGCTCGAGAGGTTTAAATCTCGAGTGCCACGAGGATCACGGAGGGTGGGACAAGGGGAGGGACGGGGGGGAGGGAAAAAATCGGGTAACGAGCGATGACACAAACCGTGCGCCACTCGTGCCACAGTTTCCGTCCGCTCTCGCGTGCTTCGCCGGAGGAACTTTCGATTCGAGGAATTTCCTCCGAGCGAGGTCCAATTATACGAAGAGAAAAGATAGAGGAAGAGGTGACGGAGAACGAGAACGTATGTAACGCGGTCCAAAATCAGTCGAGCAGTTAATGACTCCAGGCGGCGACTTAACGTTTTTACGTTCTTGTAAGGAAAAAAGGGGGAAAGATGGAGAAACGCTTACGAATCGTTGCTTATACGGAAGAGACGAGTGGAATCGGGTAACAGAGAAAGGGCAAGAACAAGAATTTGATCGAATACTTCGATTTCGAGCGTTTTAATCGAGGAAATTGTATCGTAATGGGATATTTATTATATTTTCATACCCCACTGTAATAATTTCATTGTAGTTCTCTAATGAGTGCATCCAGTAAAAATAAATAAATAAATATTGGAAGAAACGAGCAAGAATATGTAGTGTTATAATAATAATAATATTTATTTATGATTACGGAAGCATAGTTACAATATTATGTACAAATTTTACTCTTCCCACGACTCTGCTACACGCTACAACGTCTAATTCAGCTCTGCTCTTTTTGAAAAACTGTCGCTAGCCCTTGGCCTTTCTCCCACCACGCACCTCAGAAAAATCCCTCAAGTATGGCCATATTTGGGCATATTCCAAAAACATGACCATATTTGGGCATTTTTCGAGGGCCTTGCGGGTCGCCAAGGATTTTCCCCAAGCAGGTCTGAACTCTCGTTGTCCACCCCTCACTTTCTCTTACTCTATAAAATCAATTACGATACTACAAATATAACACGGTATCGTCTCGATATTAGTGTCCCGTTAGAGAAACAATTTTTATGCGTGCCCTCTTCGATCTCGACATTTTCCAACCGGAAATGGAAACGTTTCCCAACGCGAAAGAAGCGGCAAACGATGCGGTCGGTGTGTGTCGGTCACGCGGGAGACCAATCGCCTGGATATAACTCGACGTTCGGCAGTTCGCTGGTTAATTAGCCGTGCGATTCGTGCTTGCGCGGATAATTGGGGCCAGGCGGAACGTTTACGACCACCTGTACACGCTCTGCAAACGCTCTCGTATGACGGAGCACAGGGGGCGCGTGTGTGACGTCGCCTCCGAACGTTTCGGCAGCCTTCCCTTTGCGCTGCACCCGCTTCGCGTGATCGTCCGCTGTTTGGATGATCATCCACCCGAGCTGCACTCGGCCACGGAATTATTCACGCCAGGCTGAGCCTGCCTCTCGAGGTTCCTGCCGTCCTATGGGACACGGATTGTCGATGGTCAAGTTCACGGAACTGGACCGATGCGTGGAGAATCTAGGATAACGGGTCTCCGACAGTTTGCGCGATTTCGAGCTACTTTTGGAACGATTAGGTGTTTCAGACTTTATCGATGTTTGAGCTTTTTAGAATTGCTGTTTTTGGTAGTTTTAAAGGGTAGATCGTGGATAGTGTAAATTAAGGGTAAATGCAGGTTTTGTTTTGGTTTATAGATGATTTCCAGCCTTTTTTAAAGGGATTAGGCGCTTGAGAAGGTTTATCAGTGTTTGAGCATTTTAGAATTGCTGTTTTTGGTAGTTTTAAAGGGTAGATCGTGGATAGTGTAAATTAAGGGTAGATGCAGGTTTCGTTTTGATTTATAGATGATTTCTAGCCTTTTTTTAAAAGGGTTTAGGCGCTTAGGAAGGTTTATTGATGTTTGAGCATTTTAGAATTGCTGTTTTTGGTAGTTTTAAAGGGTAGATCGTGGATAGTGTAAATTAAGGGTAGATGCAGCATTCGTTTTGTTTTATAGATGATTTTCAGCCTTTTTTAAAGGGATTAGGCGCTTGAGAAGGTTTATCAGTGTTTGAGCATTTTAGAATTGCTGTTTTTGGTAGTTTTAAAGGGTAGATCGTGGATAGTGTAAATTAAGGGTAGATGCAGGTTTCGTTTTGATTTATAGATGATTTCGAGGCTTTTTTAAAGCGTTTAGGCGCTTGAGAAGGTTTATCAGTGTTTGAGCATTTTAGAATTGCTGTTTTTGGTAGTTTTAAAGGGTAGGTCGTGGATAGTGTAAATTAAGGGTAGATGCAGGTTTCGTTTTGGTTTATAGATGATTTCTAGCCTTTTTTTAAAGGAATTAGGCGCTTGAGAAGGTTTATCAGTGTTTGAGCATTTTAGAATTGCTGTTTTTGGTATTTTTAAAGGATGGATCGTGGATAGTGTAAATTAAGGGTAGATGCAGGTTTCGTTTTGTTTTATAGATGATTTTCAGCCTTTTTTAACGGGATTAGGCGCTTGAGAAGGTTTATCAGTGTTTGAGCATTTTTGACTTGCTGTTTTTGGTATTTTTAAAGGATGGATCGTGGATAATGTAAATTAAGAGTAGATGCAGGTTTTGTTTTGGTTTATAGATGATTTCTAGCCTTCTTTTTAAAGGGTTTAGACGCTTAGGAAGGTTTATTGATGTTTGAGCATTTTTGAATTGTTTGTTTTATTTCTTCAAGGGTGTTACACGGATAGGGTAGATTTATGAGTGTTCCATTGGTGTTTCAGCGATCTCGAATTTTATTCGTTATTCTTGAACGATAAAACGTGGGTAATCTATATTTATGGAGTTTCCTTTTACCATTTATGAATGATTTCTTATATTTTCGTTTAAGTTCTTAGACGATAGGAAGAGAATCTTGCAGAAGAAACAGGTCTCATAACGGTTTTCTTGGTATTCGAATAACGTTCGGATCGTCTTAAAAGAGAAACGAAAGACGGAAACTACATAGGAAGGATCAATTTTCCAGAAACGCGATTCTCTTGATGTCCCGGTGACTCTTACCCTCTTCCCTTCGGATCGTTCGGAGACGACGAAGAGGCTGACGAAAGGAGAATTAAGGGAAGCTGGGTAGGATTTCATGGGGATTCTGTTGATGTTCCAGGGGAGGACGGAGGTAGCAATTAAGTAACCGGTAGCCTGAGTAATGTTAGGCGGAGTATTAAGCCACGGTTTCAATTAATCCGAGGCGGTCGGTTGTCTAGGAGAACCGGGATCCCTCCCGTGGGAGCAGTCGATACGAGTCTTCTGGTTTACGTTATTGACCATTGTCGTTCGCGTGCTGCACGTGCACACCGATATTACGGGGAAATTAGTCGTACGTGAACCGGCCCTCGTTTAAACGATCCGATTTTACGATGGTTACCGAACGAGGAAACGTGAGGGAAATTGTTAAACCTCTCCGCTACCCTTTTGTCTCGCGATATCTCTTGCGGCTGCGCGCACCTATAATCGTTACCTACTGAAATATCGAGATTAACACTATTCCTACCACGACCGGTCAATTGACCGTTTTTAAAATTTCAATTAGAATTTCATATATACAACGTAATTGTATCGCCTTTAAACTTCAGATTTTTCCTCAAATATACGTATCATACACATTTTAATATTCATTTTTTTTTCATTGTTTATATAGGAAATGTTCTATAAAATGTAGAACAGAAGATGGAATTCAGGTGTGAAAAATAAAAGTGAAGCTATTAAAACTTAATAACAATATATTTAAAACAATTTAACAAAACAACTTAAACGACTTTACAACTTAGCAACTTTAACACTCTTTCTACGTTCACAACCAAACCTTTCTGTCTTCACCGTTCTCTCTACGTTAGTCAAAAGCTTTCTGCCCCGCGCTCGCATTTTCCCCGTCATATATTCTTCCAAACACTCGTTTCCTTTCATTCTAATTGTCAACCTTTCTCACTCTACGCATTCGGTCACGACCACCCAGAATTTCTCAGTCACACTGTTTTCCGAAGTTCTCATCTTTCACGCCTTAGAAACATTCGAGCCCAAACATTGTGCGTTCGCACGACAATCGCTCAACTCAAGTACTCTTCAGACTTTCCCAAACTCGCATCCGCTCGATCGCATTCCTACATTTATTTTCTGAGAACAATTTGTAGTTTGTCTTACGTGGCAATGTCGCGGTAGAAATAGGTATACGTAACGTGTCAGTAGGAATAGTGTTAACCCTTTATAATTTAATTCGACTGCAACTCTTTTAACATTTTTCTAACTATTTTTCAGAGATCGCCCAAAAATATACGGTCGATAACATAAAAAGATCGACGAGAGAGAGAGAGAGATTTGCATAAATTCCTTGCCTGTTCGTCTAGGTGCACTCTGGGCCAATTACCGTTTTTATTATTGTTTATTAACACTAGATTTGCGAACATTTCTCGGACATCTACAGTGGCTCCAAAAAGTATTCGTACACTATGCCACAAATAAATTCGTTTAACCCTGAAATTGTGAGTCTGATAGAAGTATTTGATAAAACTTTGTGAGTATGTAGATCGTAATAGTACACATATAAATTAATCTCTTCTTTTCATCTAAATGCCATTTTAAATGTCCTCCACGCAGGACATACCGTGCTCTGTACACACATAAAGTTTCATTGAAATCAGAATTTCAAAACTAGATGAATTTCCTTATAATACACTGTATGAATACTTTTTGGAGCCACTGTATTTCTAATATTCATGTATTAAGGAATAGGTATACACCAGAAAGAATTTGAAATTGCAGAACCGAGAGAGAAATAGATTTGTGGGTATATTTGCATCGCGCCATCGATAAAACTCGGCGAAAATTGCCAGGAATAATGGTAATTATTTTTGCAAATGTTACTCATCAATTCCGAATCCCGTCAAATTGACCGGTCTCGTAAACCTAGTGTTAATTAATCGATCGAACGCGAGGAAAATCAGTTGGCAGGAGCTGTATCGAAGGCCCGCGAGAGTGTGAGCGCAACGGGTCGACACGGTCGAATGGGTATCCCGTCGGTCTCTTTTATTCGTTTGTAAACGAATTTCATTGATCGGCCCTGTCAGGAATCCTTCGCCGACGTGCAACGGCGCGTGTGTATACGCGCGTGTAACACGGCCACAATCGAAACTGTTCGCGTCGCGTTCCCGGTACACGCTTCCATTCACGGGATAATCATTTGCTTTGACGCGGACATTGTTCGCGGGAAATGGTGTTCGGTCCGGTCTTCCGGAAAAATCGAACGTTTCTTTCGGTTATTTTTCCTTCGACCCTTTTTCCCTTCGAAGAACGCGTTGCTGGATCATCGTGGCGCGTTATTGTAGGTTTTGGGATTAGGTGAAAATGGAGATTGAAGAGGAAAGACAAAAATAGTGAAGATTGTTTAACGTTCAGACGTTTATTTTGAGGGAATAAGTTGTTAAAAGGGAAATTCGAGAGATTGGTGGTGCCAATTTTTATTTTTAAGAGAATGCTTAATTCTTGTAAGGATATTTTATTATTTTTGATGCCGATTCTATTGTTTCTTAGACATGTTTGAGTCGGTATTCTTAGACATGTTTGAATCTGATCGCACGTTTTATGGTAACTATAATTGTTTAAACTGTCTCTTGATCAATGTTAACCTTTGTGAACCTTTTATTGACATTTTTCATATTTTCTATATTTCTTTTAAACGTTTTGTCCTAACTACAATTTCCTTTCACTGTACTCCTACGATTAAGATCATTCTTACTATTATTTTTGTTATTGTTATTATTAATACTATAATTACTATGTAACAAGGGGTTCTCCCGTAAATAAATTTTATTTTTACTATTTATTTGTTTTATTATTATCTCACGGTGTTTTCGTGTGACCTTAAAAATGTCGCACTTACCGTTTCACCATTTTATCCATTACCTAACACCGGCGTCGAGAATTTGTTAAGGAGCGAGCGAAGCTCCTCGAAGAGCTTTTCATTCGAGTTGAATAAAAATACCGGTACGATCTGCTTACGTACTCGATGACGCAACACAAGCCTCTTGGTCGCATTTGTTGTAATTAGTATTCATTAGATCAGCCTCTGCTGAATATTTATCGCAGAATTGTCGCATTGCGGTTGATCGATATCCACTTAAACAGATTCCTGCAGTATCATTACCAATCTTACAAAGGGACAGCCCGCGAATCTCTGATTAGTCAAACAACGCCTCTTTCGCGGAGGTGCTTCAATTCTTTTTTCAACCGACCCCTACAAACGTTCACCCGCAAACGTATACTTGTTTCGAAATTTTCCTGAAGCATTCCAAAAATCTGAACGCTTCACCGACAATAGGGGGCCTATTAACCCCAGATAACTAAACTTAAATTAGTGTTACTCTGTAATCAATCATTCGATTCATAGACTACGAATTAATATCCTTAATTAATCCACAATCTAATTAGAGCGAGGAGGAAGAAAAAATTAGATTTCACGCGGTTTTGTATCCTTTTTATCGCACTCCTTCAATCTAAAGATCCCTCTTTCTCGAGAAAGAGGGGCCAACGGCAGACCGGAAGTGGCGTAGATCAATACTCGGCATGCCTCCTTGACTGAGCTACCTCTCTTGTCGTTGGCAATTTTCCTTCTCACCTTGACGAATCGACAAGTCAGCCGACCGATCCCGAGACGCGCAACCCTCGGCCATGGCCGTGACGAAATCTCCTGGAAAGTTGCGGGGAAACGACCCTGCGGGTTTTGGAGGACTTCCAAAAATTCGGGACCATCGACTCTTCGGATATTTCGTGAAGGGAATTTTTTCTTCACGCTTGCCACTCGGATCTGTTGATCGATCGACCTCCATTTTTATCCGTTGGCAGTCGCTCGGGTGGAACAATTTCTTCGTCCTTCGACCAATCTTTTTTATGGAAGTTTGAAATTTCGGGAAGCGAGAATTAGGATTTCAGGTTCTAGATTTATTTATTATATGTGATGACGATTGATTTACGATAATGTAATTGTGCTCCTTTTAGTTTTATCATTACCTTTATTTTTCAATCATTTTTATTTTTATTTATAACTGTTTTATAAAGGGTGTTTGCCCGTCAAATAAATAAATAAATAATTATATAGCTATAACGTCGTTGATGATCGATTCATTAGAGTAGCGGAGGCTCCACGTACGTGAGCTTACAACGAGACAATCATAATTTTATTTAAATTTACATTTCGTAATTTTATTGTTTTTTGACACTTTAGAGAATGAAATATATAGGAAGACGAAACTGTACATAATAAAAGATTTTTCAAAATTCGCATAAAGTAGAGGTTAAAGACGTTAACGTTTCATAATTGTTTAAAACAGAAAAGAAACTATCGTTAGATAACACTCTGGATAATGAACTATCTGCGTACAATGTTCAGATAAGGGAGGCTCTCCCTATTAACATTTATTTCAAAAATTTCCACAATCATTCTCATTACTAATATTTCACATCCGCTACCAGAACACACGCAACATCCTTTACGTTTCCTTTCGATTGCCAATAATTCGCAAACCAAGCTCACCCCTTCGCGATCGTCACGCGAACTCCCCCCCGAAATCTTCCGTCGAGCAGTCCGAGTAACCGTCGTGTCGGACGATAATAAAATTCCTTCACCCGGAGCAGCTCGATCCGCGTGAACCAGCTCGACGGACATACCCGTCGCTGAATGGAAACAGCTGTAAGGGTCGCCGGGACGAATTAGAAGGCGATATCCAGCGCGGGGCGCCGACAAAAGCCACAAAAGGGGTTTGTTAAATCGGTCGAGCCGGTTCCATAATTCATAAGGAGCGGCGGGGTTTCTTTTATTCATCGTACGGCTCTATCCATCGGCTGGACGTGACCGATGAATTACCACGTCCTTTTCCCGTTTCCATCATGGCGCGCACCGACTTACGTTCGTTCCAGTCAACAAGTGATACCTATCGATCCTCCTCGACCATTTCTCTTTCTTTCCGTCTCTCTTTCTCCCGCGTTTTTACCTCCACCTCTTGCTCTTTCCGTCACCCTCTCGCAACCGTCGTTGTTGGTCCGGTAGCTGTCACCTCGATTCATGTTTCTTTGCTTCCTTTTTTTCCCTTGCAGGACAACGACGACGACGACGACGAGGTCCCTCGATTTTTCTTCCTTGTAATGCTAAACAGACTTTCTGCTGGATGTGTATCTTTTTTGTTTGCTTTTTTTTCTATTCCCGTTTACCCCGACGCGTGACCGATTGAACTCTGTTATTTAGTCGTTAAATTTCTAACGGAGATTGGTCCAGGACGATGACGACGACGAGGTCCCTCGATTTTTCTTCCTTGTAATGCTAAACAGACTCTCTGCTGGATGTGTATTTTTTTGTTTGCTTGTTTGCTTTTTTTTCTATTCCCGTTTACCCCGACGCGTGACCGATTGAACTCTGTTATTTAGTCGTTAAATTTCTAACGGAGATTGGTCCAGGACGATGACGACGACGAGGTCCCTCGATTTTTCTTCCTTGTAATGCTAAACAGACTTTCTGCTGGATGTGTATTTTTTTGTTCACTTGTTTGTTTTTATTTTTCTATTTCCGTTTACCCCAACGCCAAAGATACCGAGTATTTTTGCATTTCTCGCTAGTTGTCCGTGACACGCGTGACCTATCGCACTTTGTTATTTAGTCGTTTATTTTCTTGACACTTTAACATCAGGCTGGTCTAACTGCCGACGTCAACGACCGCGACATTACGTGTCTTCAGATAGCGTGGAGGATAATTTGAACGGACGACGAATCGCGGGCGTGGTACGCGCGACATTTCGGCGGAAGTTTAATGCCAAAGGCGACGGGGACGGCGGAAAGTTCAACAGCGGAACGAAAATCGCGAGAACGCGTAGCTTCGCGACGCTCGCCGTCGAGGTGTGGCTTCTGGGATCGATACTTACACCGGTTACTCTCTCGTCTCTCCTTCTGTTCGCTAAGATTAACGCTCTTTCTCTCTCTCTCTCTCTCACTTTCTTTCTCTCTATTTATCTATCTATCTATCTATCTATCTATGTATTTCTCTCTCTCTCGCTCTCTTTCTCTCTATCTAACTATCTATCTATCAATCTAAGTATTTTTCTCGCTCTCTCGCTCTCTAATCTCTTTCTCTCTCTCTATTTATCTATCTATGTATTTCCCTCTCTCGCTCTCTTTCTCTCTAATCTCTCTCTCTCTCTCTCTATTTATCTATCTATGTATTTCTCTCTCTCTCTTCTTCTCTCTATCTATTTATCTATCTATCTATGCCTTTCTCTCTCAATATTTCTCTCTTTCTATTGATCTATCTTTATCTTGTTCTCTTTTCCTCTCTCCGTGTCGTCGTTCTCCAAGTTATTCGAATCAGTTGTCGAGCGACTTCGTTGTTCCAACCACTTCCGGTAAACTTGCGCCACCGTGAATGGACGAAACGCCGGCATTGTTACTTAATAGGTGCACGTGTTTTCGACGGTGTATTATGGGACCGGAGGTCTGCGCGTTAAATGCAATAGTAGGCAAAGTAAATTCTCGATGAAAACGTGTGAGTTAATTATTTCGCTTCGAAAGTTTAGCACCCGTTCGCTGAAAATTTGTTCTACATATTTTTTCGCAAAATTATTTTTAATTCCACGTCAATAATAATAGCTGTGTGTTTGTGGCATTTCCTTGACTTAAGCTTAAATTTTCTTCAATTGAACGATGTCAGAGGAATTCTAAGAATGAAATCTAATCCCTCCGAACCGTAACACCAGGGACACTGTAATTGTTAACGCTGTTAGCGCATGGAACATGTAACACGGTGAACACAAACAACGCACGCAATAAAAAAGAAACTTCTTTTATCCTGCATATTTTTTACACCCTTTCTTTCGCACCTCCTTTATGCCCTTTATTCCACTTTCTTTTCACCCCTTTTACGCCGCCATTATTTTTTACGCCCTTTTTATCTCACCGCGAGGAGAACTGAATAACAGCCTCCATCACCGATTCCCTCAACCTTCAACGTTCCCAGTTTATCGCGAAATTCGCAATAAATTCCAGAAACGTTCCGCTGCCTCTACCTGAACTTTACAATCAAAAATTTTCTTCCGCGTTTCAAGACTGGTAATCTATAATCAAGATTTGCGTTTCTACTATTAATGTCTGATTACACCAACTTCTTATTTATGTCATTGTAAGTACTCTCGAACCATCTGTACTATTCTTAGCTGATGTAAAAGGGATACTAACCCGTAAAATAAAATTATTATTATTATTATTGTTGTTGTTATTTTTCATTCTTATTTTATATGTAATGCCCTCCATTTTGAACTAGCACACTCTACATATGTACACTAATTGGTCTTACCCATAAATTATTCAAGTAAATAATTAAATAAATAAAAATTGTGTACGTTTCTTTAATCGAGTCAACGATTGTATTTCATCCGAGGTAGAATACCGTAATCGCGACAGGGGAAGCTGTTCCATCAATTTCGTGGGTCACCGCGAATCCGTCAAGCTCCTTTCTACCCCTTTTCTTCTACCATTGAAACAGCTATCTCTCTTACCGTCATCCCCCGACAGCATTTATCGCGTGGAACGACAAGCGATATAGTTCGTGGCACGGTGGAAAAATTACCTCGATCCAAAACGCGCTCCCCGTCCTCCCCCCTCTGTACCCTATCGTCGATAAAAATTCCCATAATAACGGCCGTTCCTGCCTCTGATCTCCGGCTCCCTCTTGATCCTTATTGGATCGGTCGAGGGTATCAAAGAGAGCGGGAAGATAGGCTCCTTCCCATCTCTCTGCCCCCCTCCATTCCCCCATCTAACGCTCCGTGATCGGTTTGAGGATCATTCGAAAGGGATGAAGAGCGAAGGGGATGTCTGAACCGGTGTCTCGTTCTCCCGGATATCTCTTCCATTTTCATTAAATTTCATCCGTCTCCTCCCCAGCTTCGAGCTGAACATTTCTGCGCCGCTGTCTCCGCGTATTCCCTTTGACGAGGTGTTCCGTGGCTCGAATTGCCTCATACATGTTGCTGTTGGCCGGGGAAACGTTACGAGAGGGTGGTTCCATAGGGTGGTGGGTTTTCTTTCGATCGATCGCTTGAAATTTGCGGTCGATCTTGGTTAGATCGTTAGCCATACCTACCTTGGGTTAACGAAGCGTGCAGGGCACAGGGTCGTTCGTTGGTTGTTCCATGGGGGTGTAGGTTTGGAGATCTGAGAATTTTCTGTTTCGTTGTAGTGTTATAAAAGTAAGATTCATTTTTTATTTTGGGTTAAGAAGGGAATACGATTACAATACTGGGTGGTAATTTTGATTCTCTATTCCACTCTGCTACTCAACCCTGCTCTTTTCTACCGGAGAAAAACTCTTACTGGCTCTTGGCCTTTTTTCTATCATGCAACCTTGGAAAAGTCCTTCGAGTATGCCTGTGCTTAGGCATATCCTAAAAACATGATCATATTTGGGCATTTTTCGAGGGCCTCAAGCGTCGCCAAGAGTTTCCCCCCAACGGGCCTCAACTCTACCTGTCCACCCCTCGCTCACCCTTAAAATATAAAATTAACTACGATCCTTCATTATTTCTGAACGTTACTGAGATCCATTGTTTGAAAACACGTTTCGGATTTACGGTGAAAAATTGGAGAATTAAATTGTTTGATAATTTAGGTAGGTTGAAAAGCGTTTAAAGAATTCTTTAGCGGGCGGAGAACTGTCGACAAAACGATATTGTATGTTTGAAGATCGCTAGGTTTCGTTTGAATTATTTCCCGAGCTGGTTCTTCTTTGAAACACAGTTTCACGCTCGGGAACGTTGGTTTTTCGCGCGGACTCGCCCTCACTTGACATTAGTTAAGGCCGTCCCGACGGGGACCATCGGTTTGTATCGCGAGGAATGTCTCTTCGTTGACCCTAATGAACGGTCGCGATCCAGCTAACTGTCGCGGTTGCAAATGATACCCGGGTGTGCACGCGCGTATCGATTTCTGTTTGCTCACGTTTCGCTACCTAATCACGTCCCCGCAACGAAGCGATTTCTTTTTTCTTCTATTATTTTACCTACAACCATTAATCGCTACGTTTTTTAACACTGCGAAAGCTTGAAAGCTCTACAAATGCCCAAGTTTCAAAACTAATGAAAACTCGTAGGTTGCGAAATCTCGAAACTTTTCTACCTTGCAAGTTTCAAAAGCTCTGAAACCACCGAAACCTCCGAAAGCTTTATGAATGTCCAAATTGCAAAGCTCAAAAATTGCAAAACTCTGAAAACACCGAAGCTTGCAAGCTAAACTTTACAAGCTAGCAGGTTTGAAAAAATTATGAAAACTTGGAAGCTTTGTAAGCTCTGAAACCTCGTAAGTTTTAAAAGCTAAAACATCTTTAAAATCTCTATGAATGTCCATGTTACAAAATCATTGAAAGCTCAAAAGCTCGCAGATTCTAAAATCTCCGAAAACCCCGATGCTTGCAAACTTGCAAGCTCAGAACCCTACAAGCTACAAATTTTAAAAACTGTGAAAGCTCGAAAGCTCCGCAAGCTCACAAATATCAGAAGCGCCATAGTTTCCAAGCTCAAACCCCCACAAACTCCCGAATTTCAAAAAACCGTGAAAGCTCCGCAAGCTCACAAATATCGGTAGTTCCAGAGCTAGCAAGCATCATGAATATCGAAAGCTCTAAAATTTCGCACACCCCGAGGGCTCGAGAACTCCGCGACCTCTGAAAGTTCCGAAGCTCCTAAAATTTGGTAGCGTCTTGTAGATAAAGAAAGTAACTTCTTGAAAAGCTAGCTCCGCTATCCTTGATGCTGGCAGAAATTCGAAGTCCTTTAGGGGCCGTTTCCATGCGCAGCGTTTCGCAAACTCTGTAATTTGCCCGAGGACCACGAAGATCGTTTTGCCGCGATACCGTGACAATTTTCCTTCCGCCTCCTCAATCGCCTCGCGACTCCGATTGTTTCCGGTTTTTCGGCCTAAGTGAAAACCGACCATCTTTGTTCCACTCCCCTCTAGTTCCCGTACCCCTTTATCTTCGCCAGAATTCGCTGCTTGTTTCGCGAACAGTTGAGTAAGAAGTTCCGCGGAAATATCGTGGAATCGAGGAAACGCGAAAGCCGAGATTATCGTCTCTTCTGTATTAAAGTCTGTTCTTTTGTGCCCGGAAACTGTGTTTCTAGCTTCTAACGGCGGAGAGGAGAATGTAGGGTGTTCCTGTTTCCTATTTTTCTCATTGAATATGAAACTGTTTTCCTTTTTGTTTTATCCGGGAATATTTAAAGGTTCAGGTTTGGGGAATATCGTTGGAGACAGTGTTTCTACATGCTTGAACTTTGTAATATTATCGATGTTATATTCTGTTTCAAATTTTCTATTGCTCTATAACCAACTGTCGAGAGCAGACTGAAATTTAAAACACTCGTGAAATTCTGTTTTTTTTTTTTTTTTTTTTAATGATTATGTACGCTCGTATACATAGGTACAGTACCAGGCAAAAGTTTAAGACCAGAGAACAATATAAAATATAGTTTTATGGTATGCAAATATTGTTTGTACACTTAATTTTTTTGTCATTATGGTAGAACATTATTTATCGATTAGCATAGAGTACAAGTTTTATTTATATCGTTATTTCTTATTAATTAATCAATTTACTTTCTATGCATCCTTTGGTCTTAAACTTTTGTCCGCTACTGTATATGTGTTTTTTTTTTTTATTTTTCAAACGATGTCAAGTACTTTATGTCGTCAACTAATAATAATTTTATTTGTCTCCTTTATCTGTTACAGTGAGATTGCACGACAGCATACAAGAAGAGAATTACCACTACCTTGTCTTTGACCTGTAAGTAAAATCATCGTTCATCGATCAACCCCGTTTAGATCTTCAACCGTGTGTATAAAAATACGAGTTTGCGTTAAACATCGGCAGTCTGCCAATGATTAATGACCTCGCGTTGAATATACACGGGAGATGACTTGGACGTTTTATCAGAGAATAAGCAACACGATTTCGTATTCAAACATCGCTCGATCTCTTCATCGTTCTTCCCCTTTCTCTACTCCCTTTTCGCGACTTCCACCCGGTAATTGTTCATTTGTACCGGTCACCGGGCTGATTATTCGAACGGCACGCCCTCGTGAATTTAAATCAGCCTGGATTTGCATATTAATCAGCTCGTACGGCCGCGAGGTGTCGATGCGCCGCGACGAAAGGTATCGCGACAGGCTATTTAATTGCGAGTTCGGTCGGTATCGGATTTATCCGAACTTTCTTGATATCCCATCGTTATTTCTAACGTTTCTTTTTACTTCCCAAGAGTTTCACCATTCATCTGGTATTCCTCTACGAATTTCTAGAACCTCGAGTTCACTTTTTCTCAATTTTACTCTACGCTCTACCATCCTTAGATATCTAAACTTAAATTAGTCTCGTAGACTAGGAATTAAAAACGTGTATATTTTTATGTTTCCTTTATTTAGTGTAACTTAACAGAAGTATTTTAATCATAATTATATTGTAATTAAATATTTTATATATTAAATTATAATATTTTAATTAGAAGATAGAAAGTTGGTAAAAATTTAGCGTTTGCAATCTTGGCAGATCTCGAATTCGTAAAACTGGCAAGAGTCGATAGTCTATTACAGGAACGTTTAGTTGTCTAGGGTTAATACCTAATTCTTGAATTCCATCATTCTCACGTACAATAGCGGACAAAAGTTTAAGACGACAGGACAATGTGAAACATAATTTGATCGTGAAGAATTGTACTCTGAAATTGTGTTGAATTGATTAAAAATCGTACTTTGGAAAAGCAGAAAATGCATTTAATGAATTGTGAACAACGCTAGTTCAAAAGTAAATAGAATTAATGGCAGCGTCCTTTTTTCTTTTTTGAGAAAAAAAATGGGAAATCTCCCTATTCGGTTGGCTAATCGTTAAAGTAAATGCATACATAGTACATTTTTCATGTCCCTCGATGAATGTTTCACGTTCACGTCGAATCAAGCTTAACACGTTCCACATCACGCTGAACTTTCCGTTCAAGCTATTCGGTGGATATTCTCATTGTAAAATGAAGAATTCTTAAAAAACTTTAATCTTCGTTTTGTACTATCGAAAAATTGTACGGTGTATGTAGGTGAAATACGTTGTTTAATCGTAAAAGTGTGGGTCGTGTACAGTCCACACTGCCTGAACGGGAGTGTCTTTAACACTATTCCTACCGATACTTCACGTATACTTATTCCTATCGCGACATTTCCACGTAAGACAGACCACAAATTTTTCTCA
Source organism: Tetrapedia diversipes (assembly GCA_033822845.1). Taxonomy (NCBI): domain Eukaryota; kingdom Metazoa; phylum Arthropoda; class Insecta; order Hymenoptera; family Apidae; genus Tetrapedia; species Tetrapedia diversipes. Next base: position 110,206 of record JAOPTO010000663.1, on the reverse strand, counting down.
GCAAATAAATAATGAAAAAAGAAATGAATGTTGAAAAATGTATTATAGGTTTATTTAAGGAAAAGTCTGAAATTTAAAGGCGGTTCGAGTACGTTGTGTATGTGAAATTCTAATCGAAATTTTAACAAACGGTCATTTGACCGGTCGTGGTAGGAATAGTGTTAAAAAATGGCATGGCACGGAACGTGTTAATTCAGTATCGCGAACTGAAAGATCAGCTCGTGGAACCTAAATAACCCTTTCCTCGACCGTGATCCTCCTCGAACGATCATCGATACCGATTCACGACGGGGTCGCTCGAAAGCCAAACATTCGCAACGAATCGATGTCTGATTTGCAGAGTAACCGGCGGCGAACTGTTCGAGGATATCGTTGCGCGAGAGTTCTACAGCGAAGCGGACGCGTCGCACTGTATCCAACAAATCCTGGAAAGCGTACACCACTGCCATCACAATGGAGTTGTGCACAGGGACCTGAAAGTACGTAGAGAAACGAATGTTACGGACGAACTAGCGCCATGCTTGAGAGGGTCCAGTACACCGGGAACGAAAAGGTTCAGTGTGTTTAACCGAACATTTTCAGATAACCGTTTATAGTCGATGAAACGCGCGAGGTTCTTGGTAAAACGAAAATACGGGGTGGGGAAAATGAAAGACGAAGGGGTGATTAAAGTAGAAGCTCTCCAATTTTTCATCGAACCAATCTCTCGATGTTCTCTTCGAGCACGGAAAACCGATTGTAGAGAATTCCAAATTTTTACGAGTCATAGATCATGGATTAACCCTTTCGCTTCGGCTGTCCAGTCCGCCAAAAAATCGTCACTGAACAGAAACGCGCGACAGAAATATGCACAGTGCGCATGGTTTCTATATAAGACGTTTTTCTACGTCTTAAATAACAACTGTGCTGAATAAAAGAATCATTGCTCTAATCTAACAAGTATATTTACAATTTTAAATATGAAAAGACTTACAAAATCATTAAAATATAAAATTATCAAAATACAAAATTATTAAAATATAAAATTATTAAAATATAAAATTATTAAAATACAAAATTATTAAAATACAAAGTACATTTGGATGCCGCCTATAAGCGGCGCTCGTACCCACAGATCATCACGTGGATGTCTCCTATAAGCGGCGCTCGAAGCGAAAGGGTTAACGATTCGCGCGTTGGTTAAAGTATTAAAAGCGTACGCGAGTAAACGGCACAGATTAAATTGTCGCTCCGCGGCCTGAAAGCGATATCAGAACGCGAGCGTGTCGTACGAATTTTCGCGAGCGCAAAAACAGTGAAAGTAAAAAGAGAAGTAAAAAAAAAAAAGAAAGAAAAAAGAGAAGAAGAGAAAATTAATTCGAGCCAAAGAGAGGGAGAAATTGCGAAAGAGCACGGGCGCGCGGAAAGTGGCGTCTCGTGGAAACCGAAAGAGAGAGTAGTCGTAGGTGTTGGGACGGGGGGGATCGGGGTTGGGGACAGGGGTAAAAGAAAAAAAGAAAAAGAAAAAAGGATTCGTGGGCGAGGAGGGGAACGAAAAACGAGGGGAAAAGCAGCGCAGCGTAGAAGGTAGACCCGCAATGTGTGTCAAGCATGCACGTATATATCTCCTGTGTTGGTGGATCAACCTACAGCATGGCCGCGTGTAAAAATGCAGGACAACGGCAACGGTTTGTGCGAGCAGTGCGCAGGAATGTCGACGAGTCTGCTTCCTGTTGCAGCCCGAAAATTTACTCCTCGCAAGTAAGGCGAAGGGCGCGGCTGTGAAATTAGCGGACTTCGGATTGGCGATCGAGGTGCAGGGCGAGGCACAGGCATGGTTCGGTAAGCGAATTCTTCTTTCACCTGGATTCCGTCTTCCCGTTCTCCGTTTCCAACTTATTACTAACTTCTCGAAGAAGTTTCGTTCGACGAACTTTTTCAGGCATAAGAGCACGGTAAAGAATGGAAGTTTTAGGGAAAATTGAAAATGTTCGAACGTCTTTCATGGGCGAACGACAATTTTGTATGTTTAGCAGCTTTGTGGCTTGTGGATCGCTACCACGATCGCTAAAACGGGGACTTTTATGCAATTATGAGAAATTTTGAAAGCGTGGCGAGTAAAAGAAAGTATCCAAAGTAAGACTACGAAATCTTTAATTTGCATAAAAATCCACGGCTCGATTGGAGTTACGTTTAGAAATATTCTCGTTGGAGTGCATTACTACACACGCGTGTATCCAACACAAATGTGATTAAAAATCAATTTGCGAAAAGCTTCCATTGATCGAGCATCTTCTACGCATCGTCCAAGTATAAAAACGTGAGTTTAAAATTTGAAAAATGAAACCTATGCAAAAATACGAGATGCAAAGTCGGTTCATCAGTCTGGTCGTGGAATCAGCGGGGGACTCGACTCGCCTAAATTCGTTTGCGTTTCCATCGTGGCGGTAAAATTTCGTTTCCCCCCCTTCGCTGCTCCTTCCAACTGAAATTCCAACCTTTTCTCCCTTTTTCCAGGCTGTCACAATTTAAATTCGACGTTCTCGTTCACCACCCGCATCCCCCATCTCGTCCCCTTTCAGCCTGTTTCCCATTTAACGCGTGTCTCGCGTTTTATACGCCACGTGTCACGTCGAAAAAGGTCGGCTGCACCTGTTTGTTTTTCCTCCGACGAAACTCCGTGTAAGTTCGCCGTTGCTATTGGAAAAGTTTTCGCGTTTTCGCAAGCAAAATAGATTCTTCTCCTCCCTCTTGGAGATTTTCGCGTATTGTGTTTTGCGGTCAAAGAACCACCGTTGGTCCCTTCCCTCCCTCGTTCACCGTGGTGCCTTCGCGTTGTTCCGGAGATTGAATGTTGTTTCTTCAACACTTGGCAGCAATCGAACGAAATCGAAGTCTGTGTGGTTTGTGGTAAAAATTGTTTCATTCTGGACAGAGGTTGAGGAAATTTTGAAAACGGGGAATTGGATGTGGATGGAAACCTTTTTAGGGGTTGTTAGGAAAATGTATCAATATGTAGTGTCAAATTTATTGGTTTATTGATTTTCAATTGTCATTCATTGTATTCGCCTTTTAAAAATCTATTTTTTGTTTTGTTAACAAAGCATACGATAATTAAGTATTCTTTTTAAGGGTTGTTCGGAAAATGTATCAATATGTAGTGTCAAATTTATTGGTTTATTGATTGTCAGTTGTCATTCATTGTATTCACCTTTTAAAAATCTGTTTTTTATTTTGTTAACAAAGCATACAATAATTAAGTATTCTTTTTAGGGGTTGTTAAGAAAATGTAGTAAAATTTAATATTAAATTTATCAGTTTATTGAGTGTTAGTTAGCATTTATTGTATTCACCTTTTAAAAATCTGTTTTTTATTTTGTTAACAAAGCATACAATAATTAAGTATTCTTTTTAGGGGTTGTTAAGAAAATGTAGTAAAATTTAATATTAAATTTATCAGTTTATTGAGTGTTAGTTAGCATTTATTGTATTCACCTTTTAAAAATCTGTTTTTTATTTTGTTAACAAAGCATACAATAATTAAGTATTCTTTTTAGGGGTTGTTAAGAAAATGTATCAAAATTTAATGTTAAATTTATCAGTTTATTAATTGTCAGTTAGCATTTATTATATATGCCTTTTAAAAATGTATCTTTTTGCGAAAGGGTTATTGAAACTATCAGGACGTTATTTTAACATTTTCCGTGAATTGATCAGACACCCTTAGGCATTTGATCGAATCCCTATTTTCATCGTTTTCCTACGAAATATACGTACGTTCGGTTGCATAAAACTGGTGTCAGCGGACAGGAATCGTTTGATGGCCGGAACCTCCGGAACAACGTTCGCCACTTTCCATCCTCGGCCCGTCTATCGAACGGCCGGTTTCGAAACGGTGACTGTCGTTTCCGGTCTCGAAAAGCCGATAACTCGAAATTCCATCGACACTCTGACACCATCTAGACCTCCTCGTGTTCGCGTCGTTGGACGCGCGAGATTCGAAACTTGGCTCGTAAAGAGAGAGAGATTGCGAGTCGCGAGACGTCGGCCGACGTAATGGCCGCCGCCGACCATGGACAACTACGGAGAATGTAGATGGCGAACGAGATTAGCTTCGATTTTCTCGAGTCTCCACGAAATTACCAACGATCTGCCACTTCACGAGCAGAGTTTCCTACCCAAAAATTGTTCTGTTTGCTTGAAACAGGTCGTGAAATAGGAAACGTTTGACATGCTTGAAAGCTCGTGAAAAATTACTCCGTCGTCGCAAAACGAATATTTTTGTATAATCGTGAAGCTGTTAACGGTAAAATTATAGTATAGGTCAAAATGACAAATTCGTAATTTTTCGTGGAAATTTTGCTAATTTACTACGATACAGTTACGAAAATTTACTGTCGCTCTCTGTAAAATGTATAAATTACGTTGTTCTTGTTCCTCTCATACTAAGAATCTCTTTTCACACATAATTCTCGATTTCATTTCTTCGCTGTACATTAGTGTGCTTTAATCCTCGATAGTTTTAGTATTAAAATTAGAGTTTCAAGTGTACGTTCAATGAAAATTGTCTCTTTATTCGCAGGATAATTTTTCGATACTTTTAGTATTAAGATTAGAGTTTCAAGTATATACGCAATGAAAATTGCGAATTTCGCTTCCTTTTTATCCACAAAATAATTTATCAATGACAGATACTTAAGAGCGCTTTAATAATAATTTGTTAAAGTTCGAAGAAAGTAGAAATTATATAAAATATAAAAGAAATAATTAATAGAGAGTGTAAGTCCAAATATTTTCGTTCGACGCTGTTAAACGCTTCCATTCGTGCATTCGCACGAAATTTCGACGAATCCTTACGCGAAAGTGACTCTAAATGATCTGTGAAAAAGGTTTCGCCGGGACGCCCGGTTACCTCAGCCCGGAAGTCCTGAAGAAAGAGCCATACGGCAAGCCGGTCGACATCTGGGCGTGCGGTGTCATTCTTTACATCCTCCTGGTCGGTTATCCGCCATTCTGGGACGAGGATCAGCATCGACTGTACGCGCAGATCAAGGCCGGATCGTACGACGTAAGGATCAAACGTATTTTATAGAAACGTATTTTTTAACCTCGTGAATGAGTTTCGATTTAACACGTTACCGACCGGAAACCTATTGATCGGCTTTTACCCGCTCAATCTGTAAATTTCGTAATGTTTCCTTACATGAAGCTGACTGTTTTGAATGATATCGTATATATGCTGTAAAAAAAATGTTGAACTATTAATTGCACGAAGAAAATCATCGTAATCGATCCATTAACGATGATGGATCCACGCCAAAATGAGCCGCAAGGGGTCGGTAAAGTGTTAAAAAATAAGAGAAGGTGGATATCGAATCTTGGCGATGATAATTAATGTCGCCGTTCGTTAACGTTACAAATGTTTAACAAAATTCGTCCTGGCGTTTGTTACCGCAGTACCCGAGCCCAGAATGGGACACTGTCACGCCGGAAGCCAAGAACCTAATCAATCAGATGCTGACGGTGAATCCAAGCAAAAGGATCACCGCCAGCGAAGCACTGAAGCACCCATGGATCTGCGTAAGTAGAATCGACCTCGTGATCGAACGATCGTCTCTCACGAGGCGTCAATTTTTCATGTTTTCTTTTTTTTTCTGTGTTACAGCAACGCGAACGTGTCGCGTCCGTCGTCCACAGGCAAGAGACTGTGGATTGTTTGAAGAAATTCAACGCGAGGCGCAAATTAAAGGTGAGTCCCTTTGAATTTTTGAATTTTTACCATCTTCGCGCTGTCAGTTTCGGAAATCAACGTTGAAATATGATGGTAAACGTTCCTTAAAGAATTTTGATAAGAATTTAATGTTCTTTAAAAAAATTGGAAACAGAAGCTGTTGAAGAAATTCTGTTTGAAAATTTTGTTCGTGTTACTGTCAAAAAGATAGGCGAAAAAATTAAGGAAAGTATCTAAAAAAGGGGACATAATTTCTACAAAAGTATTCACTTTTTTCACCCTAACAGATCTACAGAAATCATATAAAAAATGAATTACTAAAATAATCCGAAAGATCTAAATCTAGCAGTAATATTAATCTAAAAACGTCCTACAATAATTCCGTACCCAAGAATTAGACTAACCCAAGTCCATTTTGTCCGAAATCTTGCTTTTCCTTTTCATATTTAATAAGACGCTACATATGCAAATTTCAAATGAGAAGGCGACATAAACCGCTTGAAAATGTCGTTACTCAGTTAGAATACCTATTATTTAACCCTTTCGCCACCACAGCCCAGACGTTTTATTATTTGAATATCATATCAATTGTCATTAATTTTTGTGAGATGTATTTATAACATCCTAACTAAGTGAAATTTTACACACCGACCCACATGAGTGACACTGTGTGTCACATATTTCTGACACCGGTCGTCACATATACGTGACGCTGTTAGCGAAAGGGTTAATAGAATTTACGAATCAATCGTTTCACCTTCTACATCATTTTTGTTCGTTCGTTCAAACTTAAACGTCTATCTACTGGTTTCTGAGCAAAAATAACAAATTCGAGTCGATCTGACTGTCTTGCGTACGCGATCGCTCGGTTCCCTCGACCCTTTCGAAACACCAGGGTGTGAACCATTAGAATTTACGAATCAATTGTTTCACCTTCTACATTATTTTTGTTCGTTCGTTCAAACTTAAACGTCTATCTACTGGTTTCTGAGCAAAAATAACAAACTCGAGTCGATCTGACTGTCTCGGGTACGCGATCGCTCGGTTCCCTCGACCCTTTCGAAACACCAGGGTGTGAACTATTAGAATTTTCAATCAATCGTTTCACCTTCTACATAATTTTTGTTCGTTCGTTCAAACTTAAACGTCTATGTACTGGTTTCTGAGCAGAAATAACGAACTCCAGTCGATCTAACTGTCTCGCGTACGCGATCGCTCAGTTCCCTCGACCCTTTCGAAACACCAGGATGTGAACTATTAGAATTTTCGATCAATCGTTTCACCTTCTACATCATTTTTGTTCGTTCATTCAAATCTAAACGTCTGTCTACTGGTTTCTGAGCAAAAATAACAAATTCGAGTCGATCTGACTGTCTCGGGTACGCGATCGCTCGGTTCCCTCGACCATTTCGAAACACCAGGGTGTGAACCAGCTACGCGCCACGTATAGACAGGGTCCACAGAGGGCCAGTAATTAGAGGCTTGGATACGGGGTCGCGAGTTTCTCGATTAACAACGGAAATTCGCCCTGCAACGTGTCGTACCGGAACTCCGGCTAACTAGTTGCACGCAAGTTTCGATTCTAGACGTCGAGTGTTAAGGTGCGCCGGCCCGTTAAATGATCTATAGTTCGCGGGTCCTGTGTCCGGATAAACCGGTGTTTAGCGTTTAATCATTACCCTCCCAGGCCCCCTCTCTCCAACCCCTTTTCTGTAGGAACTCGTGGCGAACTGGTCGGAGGTAGAAACTCGAAATTGAGTTCCACTTTGTTCCGTGGCCGTTTCATTGGCTCGATCGAGCCTCTTTCCGTCTGTGAAACCTGCTGCCGATGAGCGTTTCCGGTTTTTAATGCGGTTATTCCATGCCGGATCCGGTTCAGGGGAGTTTTCGTGATCTCGTAGATGCTTAGAAATCGAATTTTAATACTTAACCAACCTAATGGGAAGGTCTCCTATTTTTTCCTCAATCAAAACGCTGACATTGATTCGGTAGAAAAAGGTTCTTAAAATTATTATTTATACGTATAAACAGACATGTCCTGATTGACTGACTGATTCATCATCGCAGAGCCTAAATGCTGAAGATAGAAACAAGAAATTTGGACAATGGGTTCTTTTTATGATGTAGGCACCCACTAAGGAAGGATTTTTTTGATATTCCACCCCTAAGGGGGTTAAATAGGGTAATGAAAGGTATTTTGAAAATCCACCAATTTTGAAGCAAGCTTTATGAAAACTGGTATTTAGCTTTTTGGTTAGAAATAAAGAAATATGTGTTTTAACGTTTTTGAAAAATCAATCCCCAAGGGGATTAAATAAGGGTTGAAATGTTGTTTGAAAATCCGGCGATTTTGAAGCAAGCACTATGAAAGCTGGTATTTAGCTTTTCGGGTTAGAAATAAAGAAATACGTGTTTCAACGTTTTTGGAAAATCAATCCCCAAGGAGATAAAATAAGGGTTGAAAGGCGGTTTGAAAATCCATCGTATTTAACTTTCTGATTAAAATTAAGGTTGAGGGCTTGCAAAATTGGATATCTCTTGAAAATAGGACAAAGTTGTGAGCAACAACTACTTAAAAATAAAGTCTGAGGATAAATTGAAAAAGTTCAAGTCAGCTTAACAGATTCTTAAGTTTCCTTAAATAAACAAATCCTGACAGTTACTACTCATAAATGAAAAGGGATCAGAGAAACGGAAAATTGCTCGATCTCTGAAAATCCCAGAAATACTTCGTCCTCCTTATTTTCCCTACGATTTTTCGCCCGTGAGCACGTTCACTGTTGACCAAACGAGTCGGTCGGATGTCGAGAAGTCTGCGTAGGCCTTCTTTGATTGGGAATTCGTGGATTTCCGTCTCCCCTACCAAGCCACTCGGCCGTGGTTGCGAATCCAACTGTTGCGAGCAGTGTCGCTCGAATTGCCGGCGGAATCGCGTGCCTATTCGTACGTTTCTGCGATCGCGGCCGATAAAAGTGTAACGGCGGCGGCATAATCGTAAAGAATTTCCATCGAACACCACCAAAGCAACGCCATTCTTTCTTCTCTTCGCTGAAAGTTAACCCCGTTACTCGTTCATCAACGAATACTTGATTGTTTCTGAGAAATCTCCGAATTTTCCTTTGGCGTATCGATTCATGGTTAGCAATTCGTTATACAGTCGAATGACAGAGCAAAGTATTCGATCGATTTCACGAGTCACTGTGTATATTGTGTGCTTGTGCGGTGTAAGCCTGTGTGCGTGGAATATTAATCAGGGACGGTGAAATTTGTTGACCTCTCCGGCTGTGATTCTTGCTGGTTAAGGGTATTCCTTGTTGATTAAATTGCGTGACGCGTAGAGAAAACTGGTGGTAGCCATTAATTACTGTGAATTAGTACGGATTAACCGTTAGTTAATGCACGTTTCACGAAGCATTTCAAAGTTGTTTTGTTTCCCTTGTCGTTTTTCAAACGCTGCTTCAAGTTCGTTTGTTCGCGTTTTCTGTGCACACGTTGTACACACGAACGTAAACAGTATAGGGAGATAAATTTTGTTTGCTGAGAATAATAGTTCACGTGTACGCTAATACAGCGGAAACTCGATTCTCCGAACCTGATAGAAAAAATAGTCCGTTCAAGTGATCGAACTCGGTTTAACGTTAGATTTACGGACGTTTCTTGTGCATCTATTCCTAATATTCATGTACTAAGAAATACGTATACATTATTACTAGAGTTGGGTATATACCTATTTCGCCTGAAACGAGTCAATTTGAATGAAACATGAAAATTGAAGTTTAAAAAAAAATAAAAATAAAACTTTATTTTAAAGAAAGTTTATTCAAAACAATCTTTACATATATGTTTTGTTTTTAAAATACATTTTCCCCTCAGATTTTTTTTATTACATTTAGCATAAACGCCTTTAATTTTATTCCTTTTACACGATCCTTGAACTTGATAAAATCACAAGCGAGTTAAATTGACTCACTCCGCCAATCTAGTGTTATACAAAATTTGAAAAAATTTGAAAATTTCCAGAGCTGAGAAGGAAATAGATTATATTCGTGTCAGTCCATCGATAAGAGTCAACAAAAATTATTGGTAATAATAGTAATTGATTTTGCAAATTTTACTCATGAAATCCGAAACGTAAATCTAGTATTAACAAGGAAACACTAGAAGTCGATAATTATTGTTAATTTTCATGAAATCTTGGTAAGCAATATTTTCTCCTTCAGCCACGGTTATTTTACGCGACGTTCGAATAATCGACGCGTATACGTGGATTTATCAGATTCAATTTTGCGTTGTAGATTCTGTGACTACTGGTTTCTGTTTACTCCTGAACGGAGCGTAGCTCGTAGCGTTGCCGTCATCGGCCTTGAGCATTCTGCTGTTGCCTTGTTTTCATATTTCGATCTAACAGGTCACATGTACCACAGACGTATTCTAATTACGTACATAGGTACACCTGTCCATTGTCGAACTTCTGCGACGTCGAATATTAATGCTAGCAAACGCGACGATGATATTAATGATCGATACTGACGTTTAATAATTAATCTTAATACTATCGATATTAATAGTAATATCGTTGTATTAAGTCAGTAATTTTATCGGTAATTAATCACGTTGTATCGAGGTGTATCTGAAATACTTTAACGTTAGATTTCCGGACATATCTTGTGCATTTATTTCTAATATACATGCACTAAGAAATAGGTATGCATCATACAGCATTTGAAACTTGAAAGCTGAGAGAAAAATAGATTAACCCTTTGATTGCCACGCCAAAATCACGTGTTTCGCTCAGGACGCCACGGGAGTACACTGATAGATGCAAGATTCTATAGAAATTAATCTTTTATTTTCGATGTTTTAATAAAAATTTGTAATCGTTCAACGGAGGGATTTTTACTTCAACGTATCCTCCAATTAGCGATAGTTTTTAAAATGCGCAAACTGTCAATTTTTATTCAAATTTTTACTTCAAAGTATCCTCTAATTAGCGATAATTTTTAAAATACGCAAACTGTCAATTTTTATTCAAATTTTTACTTCAAAGTATCCTCTAATTAGCGATAATTTTGAAAATGCGAAAAAATGTCAATTTTTATTCAAATTTTCACTTCAAAGTATCCTCCAATTAGCGATAATTTTAAAAATGCGCAAACTGTCAATTTTTATTCAAATTTTTACTTCAAAGTATCCTCTAATTAGCGATAATTTTAAAAATGCGCAAACTGTCAATTTTTATTCAAATTTTTACTTCAAAGTATCCTCCAATTAGCGATAATTTTTAAAATGCGCAAACTGTCAATTTTTATTTTCAAATTTTCACTTCAAAGTATCCTCCAATTAGCGATAATTTTAAAAACGCGCAAACTGTCAATTTTTATTCAAATTTTTACTTCAAAGTATCCTGCAATTAGCGATAATTTTTAAAATGCGCAAACTGTCAATTTTTATTCAACTCTGATAATTGTAAGTAGTTGAAGCGTTTCGGTCACCAATGGCCACCGTGGCGTCACAGGAGAAACCGTAGCCGGTCATATATGACCAACGTGGCACTTAAAAGGTTAAGGTATACTCGTAACAGTCCATCGATAAAAGTCAACAAAAATTATTAGGAACAATAGAAATCGTTTTTGCAAATCTTGCTCAGGAAGTCCAAAACTCGTCAAATTGACGGGTCCCGTAAATTTAATGTTAAACTTCCGCTGAATTTCTAATCCTTCCGCGATTCCAAATTTTTCCAAACTTCCAAAGACTCCGAACACCCACCGAGCTGTCTTCATTACCATTTATCAAGTTTAAGTATCCGAAACGTTTCGAACTTCCTCTGAATTTCTAACTTTTCCACGATTCGAAGCTTCTCCAAACTTCCAAACTCTCACGCATAATTAACGCTTAGCCGACCGAATGGGGGAGAATTCCCATTTTTTTCCCCCGACAACGCGCTGCCTTTGATTCTATCGTTATTAGTCTTGAAACTACTGCGTTGTTCACACAGTTCATCGAGTTCATCGTTTCCTGCTTTTCCAAAGTACAATTTTTAATCAATTCGATACTAACTCAAGACCAAAGTAAATATAATCAATTAAAACCCCTAGTTGAGAAAAAAATGGGAGTTATTCGATTGTTTAACGCTACAACTACCAAGGAGGTCAAAATGATCGAATTTTAATTTTTAATAGTAATTTTTCATAGAAACGTGGTGGTAAGCTTACTGTGGTGCCGACCAATTTGATAATTCACAACGATTTTTTACTATGGCTGCTAAAATTTGTTTCCCACCCCATTCGGTTGGCTAATCGTTAATATCCCCAAGTGCATCCCCAGAAATTGCGAGTCATCGATCGAGCGATCGTCCATTAAGCACGTGACAGAGCGATCTTGGAGCCGATTACTAATCATCCACCATGATACCGTTCACGTAAATAACCCCCTGCCCTTCCTTCCCTCTTGGCCCTCCCTCAAAAGCAGTCTTTTTCGTCCGATCCTCGATGCTATCTGAAACGCAGCTGGAGGGCGAGTCCCTCGATCACGCGATCGTTCCATTAAACCGAAAGTAATTAGCGCTGGAACTTAACGTCCAGCGCAAGGTTCGATGAATGGACGGTAATCCATGGTGGAGCACATCCACACCGGAAGACACGAGCTCGTGCGTTCTTCCTTCGAAGGATCAGTAGCACGAGGGTTGATTAACACTAGGTTTACGAGATCAATTTGGCCGGTTTCAGACTTCACGAGTAAAATTTGCAAAAATATCTCGTAACAGTTATTTTGGTGCTTCTGTGAAAAAGTCAGAAGATAGAAACGTGTGAACGTTGAAACGTCGACCTCTGTTAGGGTGTGACATTGTCGCGACTGTGGCATTGACCGTTGTGAATAAAGTGTGTACGGTGCTTCGAAAAATTAGCATCGTTTATCGAAACCTTGCGTAAGAACAGTGCACGAAATTGAAATTCGCCACAAGAATAAGCGACGAAGCAGAGGCTGGCCTAGCATGAGGGCGTTGAGGAGCAAATTCGCACTGTGCAGGCAACAGGAAGCCACCATTCCCGAGGTATTTGTTCTCTCGTAACCGTTAACTCTTTGAGGCTAGGTCAGTTCAAACTGGTCCCACTTTTTGTTTAACTTTTTATGCATGGTGGAGTGTATTTTAACCCACCTCGAAAAGTTTAACTTATACTCGGTCAAACAGTTGAATAGTTTAACAGTTGAATAATTGAATCGAATATTCCTTTCCATTCTTTTCTATACCGAAAATAATTCTTTGCAACTTGAGTTCTTATTTTCTTTAAAATTGTGAATTTTAACTTATACTCAATCAAACAGTTTAACAGTTTAACAGTTGAATAATTGAATAATTGAACCGAATGTTCCTTTCGATTCTTTTCTATACCGAAAATAATTCTTTGCAACTTGAGTTCTTATTTTCTTTAAAATTGTGCGCCTCAAAGAGTTAACCGAGCGATTCCTCCATTCTCCCTTTGGGAACGCGAAAGAACGTGTTCAGACGAATAAAACCAAAAGGAGAAGCAAAAAAGGCAAAGGAACCTTGCGGAAACGCGTAAAAGAAACTTCGCGACAAACTTGTCGAGCTCGATCGCGGTTTATTAAAGTTTATTTCATTTTGAAGGCGGCTCGATCGTCACACGAGCCCAATCGACGTGAAACTCGAACACAGTAATTCCGTTCCGTTTTGTTCCCACCTTCCGGTTCGTCGGGGCTCAAAAGAAACACTCAAACGCGCTTATAAGTAACTGTGTAACCCTCGATCACTCGTTGTATCGCGTTTTTTCGTCGATTCCCTTCGTTTTTCTCTCGCAATGCCTGTTCCCTGTTATTCATATATTTTTTCCCCTTAGTTTCTCTCGTTTTCGATCGGTTTATTATCGGTGATTACCTTGGTGGTCGAGGAATCGATTTTAATTCTGTGCTTCTCGTAACGAGAGACGGACGTTACTCGAACCGTTATGATGCCGAGGGAATCGTAGCTGTAATTAAAGAGCAAAGCGACGACGGGTTGCCTCTTTATCTAGTTTTCCTCGTGTTCGCTTCGGTTCGAGCTTTTAATTAATGGTTTTCGGGATCGGAAGAGGGTCCGCTATGTTTCGATGAATATCAACGGGTTCTCTTCGCCTGTTCCCCTCGGATTTATCACTTTAAAATGGGTTTAACGAGTTTTGCGTTCAATTTTAGCAATTTCACTACGCATTGCAAGAGAATAAACGTAACGTTGATTATAGACGGCGAAGAATAAAGTTTGCTATTTTAATAGGAAACCACGTTTTTTCTCTATACAGTCTGTATAATATAGATTCGTTTCTTCCTTCCAAATATCCGATCGGTTAAAAAAACTCCGCAACGCCCTGACACAATATTTTCTGATACACCGTAGAAAGAAAGATGGCGGAAAAATCAACAGGAGAGTTGATTATAGCGTTCCTTCAACGAATACCTGAAAGAAATCGAAGGCGTGATAAAATTCATCGTGAATACCTTTCACGGGTAGCGATTGTTATTTAATATCCAAAACAAATACTCTCCTTCCATTCGGATAACCAATCGGTGTTGCTTCGAACAAAAGAAACACACACCCCGTCTAAACCCTCCCTTAAGCACAATATTTTTCGTCGCAAGGGGGGAGAAAAAATCGGAGAGAAAATCGGCATGAAAATTCATTATCCACTCGAGGCCACGGTGTCGTAAAAGCTCCATCGAGTTAATCCGTGAAATTGTTCCAATCAAACGACGGAATTGATTCTCGTTTATCGAAACAACACGCCACGCACACCGCCTCGCCTCGCCTGGAAAGGAGCACGAGATCGTCGTATCGTACGTCCCATGAATATTTAATAGCAAGCATAAAGAGAGCGACGACAAGGGGGCGGAGAGGAGGAGAGGAGAGGCGGACAAGCGGTTCTCTATCGTCAACTGTGGTGGACGTGTGTGTTTAACCCTTTGAGCGTTGTTGGGCGCGTATACGCGTCTGACGAAAGTTACTCGCCTCGACTATGGACGCGTGGATGCGTTTGGCAATTTTGTCGAGGTTCCGTTGACTGGGATACAATTGCCAGTAACCAAATTAATGCGTGCGACCAAATTAACCTTTTGCACTCGAGAGATTACGGTCAACCGTTTGATGATAGTAATTTCAACAATTTTCAAATTCCAAATATTTATCGAAATTCGCGTGATTAAACGTTGTTCAGTTCGGTTAAGTAACATACTAAAATTTACATACACTATTGTTTAACCTCTGAATACGACTAATAAATAAACTAATTGAAGTCTGAAAAATTGCGAAACTATCGTTTGGTGACTAACAGTCATAAAAATAGGACACACATGCTTTCATTATTGGAGGAGATCGACGAATCAGATAATATCGCCTCACACAACGAAAACAATCGAGTGATGCAAATAAGCCATCCCCTTTTGCCCCTGTGCTGTTTCGTTCGCCAACTTACCAGCTCCCTACATTATGAATAAAGGTCTGTTTAAGGTCCATTCATGCTACCGAGCAAGTGTTACCCATATTTGGAAATAATGACGAAACGCTATCGATACCCCAAAATAACAATCAGTTCCTCCACTGAAATCCTTGTTCTTTACAACCCTTATTCGCTCAAGGGTGGTTAATATTCAAAATCCATTTATGCTACTGACGAGCCGAGCAAGTGTTACCCATATTTGGAACTAATGACGAAACGCTATCGATACCCCAAAATAACAATCATTTCCTCCACTGAAATCCTTTTTCCTTACAACCCTTATTCGCTCCAGGGTCAATATTCAAAATCTGTATTACAGGGCGGTAGCGCTTACTCGTTGGAAGGTTGTCGGTACGAAAATAGAAGCCGTGACCCTCTAATCGAAATCGATTGTTTCTCTTCGCAAATATTTGTCGTAAATATTTTCTGGATACTCGAACGAGACACGTGAAACGTTGTATCGACGCCCCTCTTATTAGCCTTGTTTGCCTTCGTTCGCTCGTATTTGCCATCTCCTCTCTCTCTCTCTCTCTCTCTCTCCCCCTCCACCCGAACGGCAGCTTCCGGTACCCCCGGGACTCACCCTCGAACGAGCCTGTGTGTGCCCTCGTAATTTCGTTATTTAATCCCGAGCTAGTCGCTCGGAACAAGCAGCGGTATCTTATAATGACGGGTGCGAAAGTTTGGCAATTACGCTGGAACGCGTCGATCGTTCGAATTAATTGGAGAGGCGGATCCGTTCGGGTAATCGATCCGGGAGAACGAAATTTTTGAGTACCCCGCGGGAAGCTGATGGAAGTCGAACAGCTTTCGGGTAGGGGACGCCTTTTACGCGAAGGGACAAATAAGGAAGGAGTAAGAAGGGCGAAGCATGAGGATCAACTGAACGTTTTTAGATTTCTTAGGCATTTTGTAATACATACAGTGGCTCCAAAAAGTAATCGTACACCATGTCACAAATAAATTTGTTTAACCCTGAAATTCTGAGCTTGATAGAAGTATTTGATAAAACTTTGTGGGTACGTAGATCTTATTAGTATACGTATGAATTAATCTCTTCTTTTCATCTAAATGCCATTTTAAAGGGATAAAGCCAGCGTTGAAGTTTCTGAGATTTCTCTCAGTTTTTAAAGATAACTTTGTGGTGGTACTTGATGAAGCAAAACCTTTCGAATAGAAAATGTTTAATTTTCAATACCCTATTGCCCTGCCATAAAATAGAACACAGAAAAGCTTTGTATGCAAAGAGTAAAAAATCGCTGAAACTTTGAGATTCGTTATCAGCCCCCTTAAAAGATATTTTGCCGACAAAAAAAATTGCTCCACTCAGGACACACCATGCTTTGTACACACATAAAGTTTCATAGAAATCAGAATTTTAGAAGTAGATGAATTTCCTTATAGTACAGTGTACGAATACGTTTTGGAGCCACTGTAGGTATGATTGTGTCTTTCAATCTTCGTTTCGTTTGTCCGTTGCAATCAGCGTTGTGTGTAGCAGACAAGTAGCCTATTCCTGACGATTATTACTGATATTCAGTAAATTTAATAAGATACCGTAACGAGAATTTTGCTAATACGATGTTCAAGAACCGTCTCCGTAAACAATTAATGGGTAATCAAAAGCATCGTTACAGATCTCTCCACTCGTTCGTAATTGCGACCATGAAACATGACGTTTCCCTGTAATTACATCCACTCTGGAACCAAATCAAATTATCGAAACGTATTCCGTTTATGATCCAACGAGAATCCAGCTCAAGAGAGGGCATACGTTAAAAAGTAACTCGCTGGAGTTTCCCATCAGCGAGAGCCGGATGAATAAAACATATCGTTTCTTTCATCTTTTAAAACTGAAAAGGGCACGATCCCGTGTGACGTCGTGCGCGATGTGTAACTGGTCGACGAGGCAAGAAGGTATTTAATTTAATAAAAGGACACGCGAAACTGGAAACAATGGCAGACTATTAACGCATTTAATGCGGGGACGTAAGAAATTGTCGCAGAAGTTTTGATGCATTAAATAGTGGAATCGTTTGAAGTAATTTTTCATTTCCTAACTCAAACTCAACAATTTCTGTGCAACTCGAAGCTCTCTTCGATGGATATGAATATCAAAATCGCACTGAACAGATTAATGAACTAGGTGGAAGTGTGTAAGAAAATATCGTGTAAGTTTTGACCTACGCGTGTTGATACATTAAATAGTGGAATCGTTTGAAGTAATTTTTCATTTCCTAACTCAAACTCTACAATTTCTGTGCAACTCGAAGCTCTCTTCGATGGATATGAATATCAAAATCGCAGTGAACAGATTAATGAACTAGGTGGAAATATGTAAGAAAATATCGTGTAAGCTTTGACCTACGCGTGTTGATACATTAAATAGCGGAATCGTTTGAAGTAATTTTTCATTTCCTAACTCAAACTCAACAATTTCTGTGCAACTCGAAGCTCTCTTCGATGGATATGCATATCAAAATCGCACGGAACAGATTAATGAACTAGGTGGAAATGTGTAAGAAAATATCGTGTAAGCTTTGACCTACGCGTGTTGATACATTAAATAGCGGAATCGTTTGAAGTAATTTTTCATTTCCTAACTCAAACTCAACAATTTCTGTGCAACTCGAAGCTTCTTCGATGGATATGCATATCAAAATTGCAGTGAACAGATTAATGAACTAGGTGGAAGTATGTAAGAAAATATCGTGTAAATTTTGACCTACGCGTGTTGATACATTAAATAGTGGAATCGTTTGAAGTAATTTTTCATTTCCTAACTCAAACTCTACAATTTCTGTGCAACTCGAAGCTCTCTTCGATGGATATGAATATCAAAATCGCACTGAACAGATTAATGCGCTAGGTGTAGGGACGTAAACTATCATGTAAATTTTGATACATTAAATAGTGGAATCGTTTGAAGTAATTTTTCATTTCCTAACTCAAACTCTACACTTTCTGTGCAACTCGAAGCTCTCTTCGATGGATATGAATATCAAAATCGCACTGAACAGATTAATGCGCTAGGTGTAAGGACGTAAGAAACTATCATGTAAATTTTGATGCGGAATCATTAAATAGCGGAATCGTTTGAAGTAATTTTTCATTTCCTAACTCAAACTCAACAATTTCCGTGCAACTCGAAGCTCTCTTCTACAGATATGCATATAAAAATCGCAGTGAACAATTTGTCGACGGAAAAACGAGCTGCCCACAGATCGAAAGTACCGAGTCTAAGGTTCATCGTCGTAATAGCGTGCAATACCGGCGACCGGAAACGCCATCAAGCGTGTACAAAGAAGCTCCGCCGAGCGACACGTCATTCGTTTATATGCACGTGTGTGGATGTCGTTTGTGCTCGAGAAATTGGCATGGCTGAACCGTGGTTAAAGGCGAATTTATACGATTCCTTTCGCAAGGAACGACACACGATGCTCGCGACGCAGCATTGAACCGCGTTTAACCGTACTCTCGAAGATAGGAAAAACGGCTACAAATGCGTCAAAATGTTGTCTTTGCTGGAGGACAACGATATAACGATATTCTTAAAGATAAACGCATGTGTTTGTATATGCGTGGTAGAGCCGTGTCAAGGGTCACAACCATTGAACTGCGACGTTGTGTTGCACCGTGTAGCTTTTTCGGGCATTTGTGTTTTTGGATTCAATTCGTTTCGTTCGAGTCGTAGAGCAACACCACGTGTCGAGTCGAGTATTTTACACGAGTACCCATCAATCTCGTTTAACACGTTGAATGCCACGGGGGTCATCGGTGACCGGTGGAATTGATAGAAATACATCATTTAGACAAATGTCAATACCTATCAATTTTTCATTATTACCATCGTTAATGCAATGGTGCGAAGAAATTAATGCAGTGAAAAATATCTAAAAGTAGTTACATCTTTTAACTTATTTATTGTAGGTAATATTTCAATATTATGTGTATGATAGAAAGTTCATCGTGGCGCCACGGGCAAATCCTGTAAAACTGGCGTGGCATTCAACGCGTTAATAAACATATTTTATTATAACAAAGGAAATCCAACAGTCTTGAACTGTGAATTAATCACGATAACGTTCGTAACTATTCGTCGCGTGGAAAAGAAATTGTTCACGACGAAGCTCGAGAAACGTTAGGCGAAAAAAGTGTCTCTATCAGGGCGATTAACTCTCGTTCGTTTCCCTGAGAACGGCTGTTTCCCGTCCAAGTTAAACGCCGTTTCTTGCTCTCGGCGCTCTCGATTAACGCAAAGAGAATAATCGTGGCCCGTTTTTGTCCGCAGGGCGCTATTCTGACGACCATGTTGGCGACGAGGAACTTTTCCAGTAAGTATGATGCACAGGGTAAGTACCTCCGGCCCTCTTCAGCGCTTCATGGACCACGACAGACAGTACTTTTATATCTCCTATTAAATTTTACGCCCACCCACTGTCTCTCACTCACTCTCTCTCTCTCTCTCTGTCTCTCTTTCTATGTCTCTCTGTCTACTTCTCACCCCCTTTGACTATGTCTATCTTCTGTCTCTTCATTCCATAATTTTTCTCTGGTATCACTCTCATTCTCGCTCTGTAATTCTGCCTCTGTTTACGCTCCAGAATTCATAACCCATAAACCTACCCTCGTTCTTCGTTCCAGCTCTTGCACAGATCCTCCCCTTTTACTTTGCGTACAGGGTGTTCCTCTTACATCGAACGTCCAAACCGTTTCCGTTTCCGTGAGAAGTAGGAAAGATTTGTGACGGATGTTCGATCCTGGGAGAACTTTTTCATCGTCGCGTTGGTATCGTTCGAACATCTGTTCTCTCAGTCTCTTTCCTACCTTCCATGCTAATGGAAATAATTTAGACGCTCTGGTTTAACAGGAACAGCCTGTGCGTAGGGGACGAGTCTCGTAACTCGACCATCTCAAGTAACTTCTGAACTGTTTGTTACGAAAAGGAAAAAATGTTTGAAATAAAACATTGCACGGTATAGTAAAATATGACAGTACCGTGTGAATATAAATTTATTTCAAACATTTGTTCTTTTTCTCTATAACAAACAGTAATTCACAGTTTCACAAGTTCTTTGAGGTGACCAAGTTATGGGACCCACCCTGTATATATATATGTACATGTACGTGTATATATAATACACAGAGGCGTTCTGTTCATCAACCCTTTCGTTCTTACAAGAGGTGCTTCACGCCGTGGCCCCGCACGCACTTTTGTTTCACTTATTAAGACGTTACAACCCTCTGTACTCGCTTTACCGAGTCAACAGGCTGGATGCTTCTCCATCCACGCCATCCCCCCTTTTGTTTCCACGACAAACGCGTGTGTTTACGGCCCGCTGCTGTACACAATGGCAAGGGGCTTAAGAGGGGGACGGGATCGGGATAGGTGTTACACACGCTGATTTTGTGAGACTTCAGGGTGGCCGAACAGGGGTGAGATAATTAATTCTGGGAAGAAGGGTGGCCATGAGCTTTCTTTTTGGAAATAAGGCGATGTCGAGTGGGCTGGGAAAGTTTACTTTCTTTTCCTTTTTTTTTTTAAGTAAAAGATTGTATTTCAATTTATTTCATATGATATGCATTGTTCTTTCTACGGTGTTTAATTACCTATGAAATAATTGAGAAATTTTTTTTTATAAATGGTAAGGATCTTTTCAGATGATTTACCGAAAAATGTATCAAACTTGCGAAAATCGCTCAACTATCATTTTTCTTTTTCTGGAAAATTAATGTAAGGGGCTTTAAGATTTTAATGATTGGTTAATAAGGAGTTTTATAAGATAATTTAGAATTATTCGTTTGAGAAAGATTCAGCGTGTAGTAACACCTCTAATAATTTCAATTTCGATCGAAACTTGCCATCAAAATTGAATACGATCGAGTTTCTTAAAGAAGCGTAGGAGGTCACGAAGTGAAGCACCGGAAGTCATTCCTGCTCGTGCACCGAACGAATTAGAGACCCCTTACGTTGGTCCCCGCATCTAGACATGGGCAATCGGAGCAGCGAGATGAAATTTGCCCCTAAGATGTCCCTAGAACTCACAGATTTACTCTCATTGGCAACGCATCAAACTGTTCGCAAGATCCCGTCCGGTGATCTCGCGCGATCACGCTCCCATCGAGATCTATCGGCATCTTTTCCGTTTTTCTCGTCTCTTTTATTCGCAAAATTTCATCCTCGCTCGCTCTGCACACCACAACGAACCATCGTGATTAATTATACTCATTTTCACGTCTCTCTTGTACCTCATAGTCGATGCACTTGGCTCGCACCTCATATATCCTGCAAGGACTGTGCTGCGTTACCCAGAACTAGGTCATGTTGATTATTTGTTTAGTACCAGCGATCGAGTTTTTACCATTCTCTTTCTCATCGTCGTACGTTCTCTTTTTATTTTACTTTTTTTTTCTTTCTTTTTTTTTTTTCTTTTCAATTGGAACGTTGAATTGGAGAATTCTGGATAATGCAAATTGTCGTCGCAGTGGACTCAAGCAGTTTTCTTCCCTTTTTCTCATGTTCGAACGACGATCATCGGAAAACGCATGCTCCCGTGACCGTGAAAACGTTCGATCGACGATCCTAGTGGCGAGCGACGCTTAACACTATTCCTACCACGACCGGTCAAATGACCGTTCCTAAAATTTCGATTAGAATTTTATGTATGCAACATAATTGAATAGCCTTTAAACTTTAGACTTTTCCTCAAAAATATACGTTTAATACATTTTTCAATATTCGCTTCTTTTTTCATTGTTTTTTTTTGTGAGAAAAATTTGTAGCTTGTCTTACGTTGGGTATGTCGCGATAGGGATAGTTATACGTGAAGCATCGGTAGGAATAGTGTTAAACTTCGGACTTTTCCTCAACTATACGTTTAATACATTTTTCAATATTCGCTTCTTTTTTCATTGTTTTTTTTGTGAGAAAAATTTGTAGCCTGTCTTACGTGGGTATGTCGCGATAGGGATAGTTATACGTGAAGCATCGGTAGGAATAGTGTTAAACTTCGGACTTTTCCTCAAATATACGTTTAATACATTTTTCAATATTCGCTTCTTTTTTTATTGTTTTTTTTGTGAGAAAAATTTGTAGCCTGTCTTACGTGGGTATGTCGCGATAGGGATAGTTATACGTGAAGCGTCGGTAGGGATTCAATTACGTTGCATATATGAAATTCTAATCGAAATTTTAAAAACGGTCATTTGACCGGTCGTGGTAGAAATAGTGTTAAAACGATCGAGCGTTTTCGAGTGATCCGTGTTATTACTGGTGGGCGCCCATCGGCGAGGAATCATCGATCGTCATCTGTCACTCATTTATTCATCCCATCACCTTTATCTTTCGCTTACGAATCGGTGCACGGATCTATCGATCGAGGATCTGTAATATCCTCGTTAATCGTGAAAAACACGAAGAACGTGTTCCTTTTTTTTTTGTCAGGCTTTAGTAAAAGATTTTCGTAAAAGAAAAGTAATAATGAAAACGATGAAAATGGTACGAAACGAGAGATACCCGTGTAGGAAAACATTTTTATGGTTCCGTTAGCTTTCCAATTGGTATATCTTGGTATTCTATACGTTTCCTGAATCGTTTGAAATTTTCACGCGACCGATCTTCCTCGCGAATCTGTCCTTTATCGCGAAGCGTAAAAAGAGAAGGTGGTTACGGTGCCGTTTTACATCGATATCCCGTTTCACCGTCGAGCACAACTGTTTAGGTCCACTGGCGAAAATAGTGCCTACGAATGTGATAATTGTGCGTTTAGTATTGCTGACCACTCTGTAGCGCATCTGCTATGTCAACGAGACATCAGCGAAATGCGAAACACACAAACCCGTGCCCCACTTTTTATATTATACTTGTCTCGTATTCATGCCCCGCGCCATTTTGGAACGACACGAAAAAATTGCAAATTTAGCAGCAGAATGACGATTAAAAGAGAAACAGAAGTCGTTCTTGTAGGTTCGCATAAAATTTGCGAAATATTTGTCGTCGCACAGAATACCACCGATTCGACGGTTTCAAACATCGGCTAAAATGGTCCGAAAAATGGAAAGAACGTTCCAAAATGGGAAGCGTGAATATTTACCACACGAGTTCATGTCTGTGTATATTGTGTACGTCTGTATACACACCGAATCCCCCATGATAGACCGTTACTCGTCTTGAACTTAGATGCTCGATATACAAATAATACTGTGCCCCGTGCATCTGGTCGCAAAATATGCATACAGCAGCGGACAAAAGTTGAAGACCAAATTAAAGTAACTAATTTATAAGGAACAGTTTATAAGGAATAAGTAACAATTTATAAGGAACAATTTCATCATTTATAATGATAAAATTTGCATTCTGTGCTAATCAATAAATAATTTTCCACTATGATAGCAATAAAAATCAATGCACAGACTATATTTGCAGACCATAAAACAATGTTCTACATTGTTCTTAAACTTTTGTCCGCTGCTGTATCTGTGGGACGCGCACTCGATGGAAGAAATCTGGCGCTGGTCTAAAATTAACAGAAACGCCATCAGAAAAGAGATAAAAAGACGAAATCGTGAGATTTCTGAAAAAGTGAAGGGTTTCACTTTTTCTAAGAAAATAAATTTCGTTCGGAGGACTTCCGAGACTTTCTCACCGTCTTTTTAAAGTTTCAACGTATCAAAAAGGCTTGAAAATTCTTTAATCGAGAAACCTCGAGGCTTTAAGGCTCTAAGAATCGGCCAGCAGTGAATTTTATCGTATACAAACAGAATTTAATTTAGAGCTTCGCTAGATCTCTCCCGTTTCTGTCTGCGCCCACATACACACACACATACACCTTTACACACCCAATGTACACGCCACCAGATATTCCCCTAGACTTTTTCCCCCAGAACGTAGCCGAACGAGTAGATGAGCATCTTGCATCCGTAGAGTGGACATCCGGAACGCGATCACACGATTCTTTCGTTCCCCCGACAGGTCCCCAACAGGGAACGACTTCACTGTTCGACTGTTACGGTAGAATCTCGATTATTATGAAAAAACGGGACCGAAAATTCGTGTCGAGGTGTTGCAACGATCGTGACAACCAAACACGATTGGTCTCTACATTTTGTTTCCTAGCAAATGGACATTATTGACCAACCTCACCGGACACGATAATCGAAATTGCAATAATCGAGGTTCCACGGTTATTATGATTATTATTATAGAGCCTGTGTGTGAATCTGTTCTCAATCACGTTTTTTTTCCGTTGTCTCGTTTACATATTTATTTTCGTTCTGTTTTCGTTGTTTTATTTAAATCTTTCTCTCTTTATCTCTCACTCTTTCTCTTTCTATTTTTTGGTTTCTTTTTTTTTTTTACTGTCACTGCGACCTCTCTACGTTCTGTGCGAACAGACACATCGTCGGGGACACTTCATGCTCGAAGTAGAGAATCAGGTAGGACACGACAGGGGTACAATTATGGGGTTTCCACGGGGGAAATATGGGGCGGCTACGTGCTTGGTTACACGTAATTGTGAGAAACGACCGAAGGGCCGTGGAATATATATATATATATATACATTTCGCCGGGAATGAAAAGGCATTCCTGTAGGATTTTCCCGGGGATTCGACGGGGGCTTCCCAAGCGATTACTCGGAAGGTAACGTTCTAACGCCGGAAATTCGAAGGGATAGAAGGGGAAGCGGAAATTAAGAAGGCGGGTGGCTCGGTTTTTTGCAGCCTCTCATCGTGTCGCGTCTCTTAGAACTCCGAATTTTAGAAGTTGAACGCCAACGTTCGCCTTGCTAATGGAATCGGAATTAAACGTTTGAACTTCTTCAATTTCATTTTCAAAGGAAAATAAGCGTCGCGGTGAACGAATGATCGACGCGTGGACGCGCTTGGAAGATGAAACGAATTAGCCCTTTGCACTCGAAAGACGATTATCGGTCACCAAGTGATAATTTTGTAAATCTTCAAACTCAAAGGGTTAAACAGTCGTATGAGAAAATTTTAGTATATTGCTGAAGTAAACGAAATGAAATTTAATATGAGTGAATATTATTAAGTATGTTACACTTGGAGATCTTTGAAGCTGGTATTATTGGATGGCTACCAGTCGACTTTCGAGCATAAAGGGTTAAAAGTCGATGCTAACGCGTTGGAGAAGCTCAAAGGGGACAAGTGGGTCGGTACTGCGTAGCTGAAGGGTTAACCCTTTCGGTACTACTGCCGCCCATCAGCCATGAAACGTTCTCTGGGTACTACTTTTTTTTTTTTTTTTGAATATGAATGTTTATTACAGCCTTTAAGATACACTTACATATACAAAAAAATCATTTGATCTCCAACAGTCAAAGAGATATCGCTTTTACAATGAGTTTTTACTTATTAGACTAACAAATTTAATATAAACATACGTAGCCATACAAATTTACATATATATATATATTTTTTTTTTTTAATTTACATATATCAACTTTTTTTGGTTGATTTTTAAGACGGTTACCTAGGATAACTTTTCTTGCTCTGTTTCTTGGTAATTTATGTTATGTCCAGAAAAAGGTCGTCAAAACTGGATCTCTGGGTACTACCGTTAGTCATCGATGACTGTCGCGGTCCGAATGAAAAGTTTACCGTCGATCACGCTCGAGATTTCTATGAATACCGCAAAACACGTATAGCATAAGCTATAACTATAATCTATAACCGCGGCCAGCTCCTCGGTACCGAAAGGGTTAAACGATGAAAAATTCGTAAGCAGTTTCAACGGCGGGGGAAAGGAGAGCAAGCTTTTCGAGGTTCGCGTGTTGGTCGCGCGGTTATCGCGGCGACGATCAAATACTTTCATTACCATGTAACAATTTCCGTCCGGAAGTCGGCGTAGAAATGCGAGCGCCGGTTCCCGGTCGCCGACGTCGCTGGCAATTTGTTTCAATTACCGACTCGAAGACAGAGCTGATGATCGTTCGTTTCCTTTTTTTTCGCCCCTGGCGATCATTTTCTCTCCTCTCTCTTTCTCTGTCTCTCTTTCTTCTTTTTTTTTCCTTTTTTTTTTATCAATCAACTTGCCCAGAGGCAACCGACGTATAATTAACTTAGGGAAGGCCTTGTCTTTCCAGTTCGCCGTTCAGTTTCCTCCGTTTCGGTGGCCAGAATTTTAATTAAATTTATCCAGTCGCCGTGAGCGAGCTTACTTATCGATCTTCCTATATGTACCGGTGATTATGAAAGTGAAAGTCTGAGTGAAAAATATTTTCTAAAATCTACATATTTGCGTTTTTTTGTAATTCGTTTCGTTTCTGTGCTGCTCAATTAATAAAACGTAAGTTTATCAAGGTTCAAATTTTTCACTTAGGCCTTCACTTTCATAATCGCTGTCACATATCCTCTTCCCTTCTCTTCTCTTTTCTTTTCTTCGATCATTCTTTCGATGCTCCATCGCGAGGACGTTACCTTCCCCTCGATTTCGAGCCGCGTCACGATCGCGATCGATTCTACGTGAAATTGTACGTCAGATTGTATGGAACAACGAGAGCAGTGCGTACGGGAGGAAA
The DNA here is from genome assembly GCA_033822845.1 of Tetrapedia diversipes. NCBI lineage: Eukaryota > Metazoa > Arthropoda > Insecta > Hymenoptera > Apidae > Tetrapedia > Tetrapedia diversipes. The sequence continues at coordinate 83,474 of JAOPTO010000663.1, read as the reverse complement.
GGATTGATACGCAAAGAACGAGGCGATAAAAAATGTTTCTTCGTTGTGCCGCCTACAGGACGCGTCCAAGGGCGGCCGTGAGCTTCGAGGTAACGGTTCGAGAAACGATCGAAAAGATCGAGAGAAATAATAATAATAACATTGTTAACGGGTATGGAACCCTTTGGTACATAAACATATAGATCAGGTTTGTTAGGAATCGTGTGGTATAATCAGATATTATTAGACACAACTGTAAGGACATTGTGCTTAAAGCTGGTGTAAGATTCGAAAAAATGTAGAAAATCGCTGAATTTGTTGACCGTTAAGAATACACGATTTAGCGAATTGAATTGGCTGTAAAGAGTACTATGGTCCTCAACCCGTGAAAAAGGACCATTGCAATCCTTGATGATGCAAAATTTGATAAATCATCGCAAATATTCATCAAACCAGTCTCTCTTTCTTTTTTCAACGTACACATACTAGATCACTCAGCTGTCTCTCTCTCTCTCTCTCTCTCTCTCCTCAACATCTAAACCGAGAACGACAAAATAATATCACGTTTTCTTCTCTTCCGCCCTCCCCGCAACGATCCCTTTGAAACGATCATCGATCGATCGACGCTGAGGATCTCATCGTCGCTTCGTTCACGATTACTCTGACGAAACATACTTACGCGAAGGTGTACGCTCGTAGCTCGCGTTCTCTTTCCCCTTCGCTTATCGATGATCGAAAATCGATAAGGACACGGAGGAAAAATGTCCGCTGAATTATTTGCAGACGCACCTCGCCGCGGTGAATCATCGAAAATTGGTGGACACGCTTATCGATGTTCGATAATCGCCTTGAACGCTGCCTCGACGAATAATGGGAGCCAGGAAAGCGTTTTCAAACCGTGAGCGGGCCACGAGATCGAGCCAGCTTCCGGTTAAAACGGCGAAAACGTAGCCTTTGAGACCGAAAACATTTACCGGTCAAGAATCGACGTGCTTCTTGCCCCGATCAGAATTTCCTTTAATTTTTCCGCGCTCATTGTACATGCGCCATCGTCGTACATAAGTATTTGCTCGTCTAGTTATGGTTGCTTTATTGGAAAATGCGAAAGATTTAACGCTTAACACTGCTACTTTTAAGTGTGAATATCGACCGTCAACTTGAACTTATTTTCGTCATATTTTAACTCGCAAATTTTTAAATGTCAGACTTTAAATGTTACAGTCACGTGTAAATAATAATATTAAAGTCGTTCAAAACTATCTTTTTTCATTTTAGAAGCAATATAATTTTTATTGCAATATTTATATTATTAATTATATTTGGTGCTACTTGAGAGGCACACTTGGAGTCATAAGGGTTAAAGGAAGGAACTGTAGATTGATATTTTTTATGTATTTCTGGAAAATTTGACAATCAACTACAAAAATATAGAAAATATGGAAAGTAAAGAATACATCTTAATATATAGAAAGTAAAACTCTAATTGAACTTCAGTGCCTTAATTATCTCTATCAAATTATGAATTTGCATAAGTGTTTGTAGTCGAGTAATTATGCACGTAAGATAATAAATTTGTAACATTCTTTTTGGTAAACAGTTTTTATATTGGCATCGTTATAACGCTCGTGTCTTTGATAGATGGGCAAATACTTACAAGCTACCGTAGCGTGTATATCCTGTATCGAGCTTCTTTTTCTTTTTCTCTCTTCCCCGGAGGAACTCTTTTTAAAGAAGCTACTACGGTCGCGAGGATTTCCCTTCCGCCTCCCTCGAAAATTCATCGAATCGATAAATCTGAAGGCGCCGACGAGCTTCTAAACGCCGTCGGAATTTATGCGAAGGCAGATTTATATTTACCACCCTCGCCGCTCCCATGTGTGCACCGTGCCCGTGTGCATGTGTGCGGATAAATATAAACCGGAGGCGAGTCCATAAATTTCCGTGGGGCAAAAAAAGAATTCATGAATTTCGCGTTCGGGGGGGACGAATCCATGAATCTCGTAGTGAATTCGGTTTTTCCGGCCGAGAGAACGCGAGCCAACGATCGATCGTTCTCTCTTACTCTCTCTTACTCTCTCTCTCTTTCTCTCTCTTACTCTCTCTATACAACCTTCCTTACTCTCTTTCTTTCTCTCTACATATATATCTATCCGCCTGTCACTCTGTCTGTCTATATCTTTCTCTAAGACTGATTTTTTTGACAAGGTACACGCGAAGTGGGTCGGAGGTGCAAGGACACACCCTTCATCTCTGAGCTAAACAAAAGAAAAGAAAAAAAAAACATAATAGAGACCACCTCTCGACGCTCTTAACCGAAAGGAGATCTAACTGATAAACGATAAGCCGTGCTTGCACACCACTCACACACACGTACACACGCGCGTGTGCTTTAGGGATTGACGTTGCTAACACACACGCTGAGATCGAAACAACGTGCGATACGAGGTTCGTCGTCGAAACCTTCCGATCGTCGAGTCGATCGTTCTAGCGCGATGCTCGAAACAATTAGGTCGGCCCTTCGTTCAAGGCTGACGACCCCCACTCCTCTACCGTCTCGTCCCCACCACGGCCGCTTCTCGACCCCCACCACCGATCGAACTCCTCGCGTTCCCCGCTGCCTAGCTGTAGCATTCGACTCGAGGAGTCAACGAAGCTCGGTCCTAACGACCTTATTGTCGCTTCTGAGCGACAACATCAGCGAAAATTCCTGCTGCATACGATGACGAAAGTGGAGTGGGGGAAGTAATTGAACTTCCATTTTTATTCCATGAATGAAATAATCGATTTATCGTAGAAGATTGTGAAAATTCTTTAAATTAATTATTCGAGTCAGCGTCTAAATTTTAGTAGAATAAAATTCGAGACTTTGGTGCAGCGGCTAGACATTTGACGCGATCATAATTTTTTCAGGGAACAGAACAATTTTTCCAGAAATTAGTTTTCTTTTCCTCATCTAAATCCCTGCACCGAAGTTTTCAATTCTCATCGATCGGATTGGGACGAGACTGTGTTGCTAATTACCTCGTACGGTTGAGAACATTAGCCACGGTAAAAAGAACGATTTCAGAACGAGAGACTCGAGAGAGGAATATTTCGCGCGAACAATCGTTTCCGCGTCGCATTTGGCATGGCTGCGCTTTCCGCCTCGCTTTTTTTATTTCGTTTCACGCCTGGTTCTCCGCTGTCTAGCCCCGTTGCTCGCATTTCTTATTAACAAAGCTGCAGCACGGCAAAAAGGGCCGTTTCAACGCCGAACGTCCGTTTTCGAGGCTCCGCGACGAGAGGCAACGCGTTTCCGGTCGATTTCTCAGAGAAACCCTGTCCCTTTTATAAAGTCCCTTTGTTGTTCGGAATTCTATCTCAACCTTCGGTATATATACGTTCTCTAAGCCTCTGTTTGAAAAAGTACATCGCTCAAATTACTTTTTACAAAACTATAAATTATTTCGGTATTTTAAGAGAAAATTCTGCCGGTACTTTTTTCAATTTCCTTCTCAACCTCGTTACTTTCTACAATAAGCAACAAGAGGCTGTTCCTTATTCTTTTCGCGAATTTAAAAAAAAAAGAACTTCAAGGTCATCCAACCTACCACACTTTAACTTCGTTTCAACTCCATTAGAGCGTCCGAAATACACGGTACTTCAATTTACGGAAACCCTTTCCCCCGTCCAATTACAAGTAATCCAATTAGTCGCGACAATCAACCTAGGGAATAAAACGCGGCCGAAAAGAATAAAAAAAAAAAAACGGGAAAAATTGAAGGGTACCCTGAAACGGCGTTGCCTCGACGGAAGCGGAGGCTGGTGGCGGAAGAAGATAAAAAATAAGGGGGGAAAAAATACGCGTGGAACTCGCCGCGCTTCCGGTTGCACTGAGTTCAGCCACCGAAAGTACACTAACGTTATACCCTGGGGAGGAGTTTCGTCGACGTGTTTATACCGACGTCGGAACCGAGTGCCTCCCATCCTGCCAGTCCTCCATCCTCCTCCTCCCCCCTCCCAACCCTTGGTAAATTATTTAACCGACGCGTGGAAGCAATTCGACTCCTCCGAGACGCGATATCCACGCGATTACCCGCCCCTAACGCGTGATTCAATTTTTTTCCCGCCTTTCTCTTTGAGCAAAGTAGTCTCGCTCGCGCGGCTACCTACGGCATTTCTGCGGTTCCGTTCAGGAGTAGCCATTTCTTTTTATTTTTTTTTTCTCTTTGCGCTCTTTTTTACGAGAAGAAACGTCGGGACTACAGTGGTGCCTGAAAGCTTCCGGATAGCGACCGCTTCAATTCTGGTTGAGCAATGAATTTTGGATGGGGCGGGATGGAGGTTTTCTGGTCGACAAGATGGCGGTAATGTTCGAGGGGAGGTACCATTTTTATGGGTCGGGCGGACGCGCGATGGCGGGAGCTTTCGGAGGCCACCCCGTGTGTAGAGGGGGGGTTACCATAAATCGACGTCCCTGGGGAATTATTTGGCTTGAAGTTGCCCGGGGGGCGGAGGGTAATCCGGGGAAGGGAAGTTTTGTTGTTCGGGATGCAGATTGGGTGATGCATTCTTTAGTACGTTGCGAAGTGGGAGGGGGGGAACGTGGCGGTTTATGGTAACTCTGCTCGTGAAGCTAGCGCCTCCCTTAAGGTACCGTTTTAAAACACGTTTCTGAAGTTGATATTACCTGGGGTACTCGACGATTCGCTTGATCGACGATCGACAGCACTTGGTTCCACGATCTCCTATACACCACTAAAGAGAAACTATATAAATATAAAGAAACAACCTGGGAGGGACATTTTACACAAACTTGCTAAACACCCATTATACAACACGAAGTGTACAGTGATTACAAAATTGATGAACGAAAAGAGATCAAAAGAAAAATGGCCCAACCTTCCGATCCTGATCCTTCGCAGTATCGTTGCAATAACGATGCTCGTTAGCCCTTACACAACCCCAAAGAGAAAACAAATAAGTATAAAGAAACTTAAATCTGGAGGGACATTTTACACAAACTTACTAAACACTCATTATACAACACGAAGTGTACAAAAAGGTGATAAAAAATTAATGAACGAAAAGAAATCAAAAATGGTCCAAGCTTTCGATCCTGATCCTAACGATACTCGTTAGCCCTTCGAAGGGAAAAAAGAAACAAAAACGAAAAGAGAAATCGACACGCATTCGCACGCCGCTCAGCATGCAATTATCGTACCGCTGTCTTTTCTGTTTCTTTTCTGTGTTCCCCGTTCCGTTCGTTTTCTGCGAAACACTGTGCGTCGCTTCGCCGGCACGGAACGAAGCCGAGCTCTCGAGAGGGACCGTCAGAAGGTAAAGACGAGAGGACCATTGCCGTTTTCGTTCTCCCTTTCTCCTGGCACCGACACGTCGTCTTGAGAGCATCGGCAGAGTTGCTCGGATTTTTGATCGACCACGATTGCCTCTGCATGCAGAACAAACTGCACGCTTTTTACAGCATTCGTTTACCCTCTAATCCCGTTTTACCTTCCCTGCTCCTCTTCTTTCTCTCTCTCCTCCTCCTCTTTGTTCTTTCTACATTTTCTTCTTCAACTTTCGCTTCTACTTCTCGTTCTTCTTCTTATTCTTCTACTACTACTTCTTCTTCTTCTTTTTGCCACCTCACTCTTCTGTTTTCTTCGTCTCTTCTCTGCGGTTGCAACCCTCTTCTGTCTGGCTTCTAACTTTCTCTAGGCGAACAGTTGATTCGATTGACTGGTCACCGTTTAACACGTTGACTGCACTTAACACGAAGGATCTTCGTGAGTATTTGGAAATCCACAAAATGTAATGAAACCATTGAATCGTTGTAAAAGTAATTCAAAAATGATTTATTAAAAGAATTATTAAAACTTTAAAAAATTCTAAAACTTTAAAGTATTCTAGACAATTTGGACAAAAAGTTTTCTTCTTTAAATTCTTTTGATCGGTCCATTCGACTTATTTTATTGGAAAATTTTTTCTATCATTTGAATAACACATAGTTCGCTTGTTTTGAATCAGTTTTCCAAACGGCGATATTATGCTGACTTCGTTGAAGGCACGTTTTTGTTGTATTATGGAATGTATCGACGGAAACAAATGAATAGAAGTCATGGAAATAAACAATGTAGGAGATTATTGTTACGGCCATTAGCGAGTCGCATTACTAAAATATGTTTGTAAGTACCTAGCAGAGTACTTCCTCAGTGCAACGTCGCGTGTGGCCTGAAGATTTCGTTGAAAACACGCGCGACAGTCAACGTGTTAAAGATCCATTCCAAGTCTAGAGCTGCGTTGCTGTTCTTTCTCTATCCGTTGCCTTGTCTGTCGAACCTTCTTGGAAAACGGAATCGCGATTAGCTGGCATGGGCGATCGAACGTAGATTCTTCTTGCTGTAGCCGAGCAGAGATCGACCTAACGATGGATTGGAATTCGGTTAAAATTCCTGAAGCCCTAATTTATGGATCACACGGATCCCCGAATTGGTTTGATCGGGGAAACGCTTTCAGAATAAATTCTTCTCGCCGTTTCACCGATCCCTTGAGAACCTGCGCTTCCGTTACGTACGTTCCGACGTGTCGTTAAGTCGATCTCAAAAGTTAACAATCGACTCGACCAATCCAGAGAAAACCCGTCGAAGTCCCTTCGACTTCGAGGGATTCTCCTTTTAGCTGACTTCTTTCTCGAATTTCTTTCGCACAATTTGCTCCGTGTAACTCAATCCAGCGATCGAGATACCCTTTCGCGTGAAATTTCCCTGCCTTTCAAACGATATCTCTCTCTTTCTCTCTCGTTTTCACGACTCTTCTCTTGCTTCGCGAGGAAAAATATCGCGTTGCACCCTGTGTGTAACGTTTAATTCTCCGACGATGTTCCGTAATCAACGGAGCGGCCTTTTACGAGGGAAGAAAGAAAGGAGGAAGCACGAAACGGAGGATAGAGGTGGTTCCCTCGTCCTCCTCTCCACCCTCTGCATCTCTGTTCTCTTCTCTTCCTCCATTGTTAACTGAACTTCGTTCCAATCTCACCGCGACGTTTACGATACCTTCGAGCACGTTTCCATGGAGACTGCTTCTGATAGTTAGAATAATTCACGGTTCCCTGAAAGAAGCATCCAAACAGGATTGCGCTCGGAATTACGTCGCCTGTTGTAGCAATTCTTCGGCTTAATTTGTTCTTCTCGCTTCTTTGAACTCTGCCTCCCGTTCCCTCGTAATCTTCTACGATGTGACAAACGGAGGATGCAACTCTGATTTCACGAAAATCTAAAGATACTAGACCTCTGTTCTTGCTGTTACAAGCAAAGGTTGAAGGGAAGAACGTAAAAATCGTAAAGAAACAAAAAGAAACGTAACACAAATTGTAGTTTGTTTAAAAATTAGACAAATAGCACCTTTCAACGGGAAACTTAAAACTAGCTCTGAAAAGTTGAACGTCTTCAATCGGTGAATATTTCCCGAGTTACTTTATCGAAAGATTCTGCACCATATCGGTTACAGATTAAGAAGGTGAAATTCAGTGAACTTAACCGCGTTGTTCCTAACGGAGGAAGTTCAAAGTTGCGAAACGTGGGTACACCATGCTCAGCATGCTCTTCTCTCGACTTTCAATCGATCCAGGAATTAAACGGGAACCCCTCACGTCCTCCTGAACCTGAATTCAGTATCTCGATCGCTGCCTAAGAAGAATCTCTTCTACTCTTCTCAACTTCTTCGATCTCGATCTGTGTCCCAATTAACGCCCGACAAGCCTCCTGAAATCGATCCCACGATGGCCTCGTTTTGCAGCTGTGTGTTCTCTACTCACTACTGTGATCTGTCTGCCTCCTTCCCTCTCCCCGTTTCAAACGAATAACCACAAACGATAACAACATCCAGCGGCAACCTTCTACTTCTGCCACCCGCACTATCTTTCTCTCTCTCTGCCTCTGCCACTCTCTGTCTCTGCCACTCTGCCTCTGTCTCAACCACTTTTTCGTATACTATCCGCTCAACAACTCCACGCGGCCAATGCCGATTTACTGAAAACGCTCTGCGTGCTCCAGGTCGGAGCATCATCACGAAGAAGGGCGATGGCTCACAGGTGAAGGAGTCGACCGACAGCAGCACAACGATCGAGGACGATGACGTGAAAGGTAGGACCACCCAGAACAATCCTTCACTCACTTCTAGCGAATCTTCTCTTCTAGCTCCCCCTCTTTTTTGTACATTTTTGTCCTCGGTGTCCACACACTCCGCCCCCTCCCAGCCCCCGCCCCTAGGGGTCCGTACGGGGGCCATGGGTCCCCGTTGGCCGGAAGACCGGTCCGGGAATGTGCACCCCACCGATGTCCGTTCGAATTTTTGTTCTCCGTGCCACCCACACGGTACCGAGAACCCTTTCTCGGGTGCCCTCTTCGCGGTTTCGATCTCTCTTTCTGTTATCACCGATAACCCGTTCGGTTCTACGGGGTTTCGCGCCGCGTGTACGCTTGGAATCTGCATGATCGATGAAAATCATTGAGAATAGTTTTTATAGCGGTGTTCCTCAACCTTCTCCGAGCTGCGACCTCTATTTACGGTAATTAAACATACGGCGAACCCCATCGTATAAAAAGTCTTCTCGAAAAAGACTCTGCGAGTGTTTTCCGGAACCTATAAGGCTGCGATCAAACATTTGTGACTTTGGGCCAAGAAACGGGTCCGATGTTCAGGCCCTATCGTAAAATCTTTGATGCAGCCCGTTCGAGTACTCGCAGAGATTCCATGTCACCAAAGATGCTTTGGAAAGTCGCGACTCATAGGTTGAGAAACACTGTTTATTATTATTATTATTATTATTATGTATTTATTTATTATTATATATACGGGTCAATAAACCCTCTGGTATATACATCAAGCAAAACAATTATTAGTCGTAGGTGGCTATCAATTGATAAACGCTTTGTTTAAAAGTAATAGGTTAACAACTAAGTTCCTGTCGTTTTTTAAATTTTTTGAAAGTTTATCTTTTAATAACAACTAATGAATCTAAAATGTATTCTCCCTTTTGTTGTTTACAACTTCTTCCCAACGATCAAGAAGATTTTCAGTATGACGTTGGTAGAGAAATCATCCGGTTTCGAATCCAATCAAGCTCTCAATTCTGCAATCACTATTGACCGAAACTCCACATACAGTATTTGAAAAAGATCGAAACACGTGGAAATCTTTCTTTTTAAAAAAAGAAACGACAGGAACTTAGTTGCTGGAACCAAATAAATAAAGAACAGAACTAAAGAAATCCAGAGTTCGAACTGTTTAAAAAAGGTTCCAGGATCCAGCAGCGTCGTTTCACCCTTGCCCCCTCCTTCCCCCTACACACACCCCTCGACAACTTCGAAATTTCCACCGAGGTGGCCGATTCGAGTTTCATTTTCTCCCGCGAACGACGCTCGCTGGATCCATGGCCGCGTGCACGCGCGGCGAACTCGTTAATCGTTCGCAGCCCCGGGACACTGAATTCTCTGCCGGCGAGAGAGATTCTACGCTAATGGATCGAATCTGAATTTACCGTTCTACTTGCGCCCGGCGTGGCGCGGCCATAACCGAGTTTCAACCCCGTCGCCGCCGCTCGGCCGCCCCCGTTCCCCGCGGCGCAGCTGGGGGAGGGGGGACAGGGTAATTGCGCGGATCTGAATTTACATTTTGCTTTCGGGTTCGCGGAACCGCTGGGCGGCGGCAGAAGGGGGGTAGCGGGTCTGGTTTCACGCTGACTCGGGACGTTTTCGTGAAATTTCACGGGAGCCCCGTTCGCTGGAACTGACCTGAAATTATTCCCCGAGCCAACTCTGAACCCTCAATTTTCCACCCCCACGGGTATCTGGGAACGGACGATGGCTCTGGTAATCGATGTGTTTTTCTCTGGACTTGTGTGAGTGTGTGTGTGTACAGGGTGTTCCATGAGAATGGATGAAAGTTGTGCAAACAGGCGGGGGGAGGGTAGATTGTCGTTGGAAGAAATGAGAAGGTGTAGCGAGGGGACGTTAACGAGGGTGGTTAACGCATCTTTTGCGGGCGCAGTTTAACTCATTCACTGCCAGCTATGAGATATCTCGTAGTGTGCGCTACAGTTTAGATTGATTACAAATGGCCGTTTGAGTTAGGAATTATTAGGAAGGATCAATGAAAAGTTTATATAGTGTAGGAAACAATAATTATCAATTTTTATTTAAAAAAATTATAACTTAGACAATTACATTATCACATAATAATTATATAAATATGAATGTGTTTCTTTAAAATAAAATCTTGGCACCTAGGGAAAGACACTCTAAATTTGTCTGGCAGTGAATGGGTTAAGCTGCACGAACACCGAGAACGGGCAAATTTACTATTCATAGATGTCATTGTAAAAATCACCAGTTTTAGTCTCAATATCTTTTTTAATTCTTTGTTTCTGTGTTTCTTTCTTTTTCTTTGTTTCTGTATATTTTTGTTACTCTGTTTCTTTGTTCCTTGCGAAATTCTGCGACCTTAATCTCAGTCGCCCGCATACAACGTCCCGTATTTTCGTAAATGTAATTACTGTCTCCCGCGCTTAACGATTGGCCACAGTAGGACTGTGATTCACGTCACCCGCAAAAGATGCGTTGATTGAAAATGAGTAAACGTGGAATAATTTGTGTGGGTAGCTCACTTGTTTTTGTAATACGCGGGGGAATTTTCCGAGCACGAAAAAGCGCGTTCATTCAAATAGCGTGCATTGTTTGTCTTCAAACGGAGTCGCTTGAATTATCTCTGGAACGGTTAGCTTTCGATTGCACGCATTCGTTATACCCTTCTCAGTGCCTTCGGTTAGTTCTGTTCTAGACTGTACAGTTTGCGCTTGGTTCTCGTGGAACACCGTATACGTACGACAGGATTCTCCTCTCGACGAGTCGAAGGGGAATAAAAAGTACAGTTGGTGGATTAAAATAATGGACCCTTTTAAACGTCAATGAAAAATCTCTTCGTGGTCCCTTTGAAGCGTAACGAAATCACGAGCAGAGACTTGCGCGCGCATATCGGCCTATTATTAGAGAGATAGTACTCCTGCTCACGTGCAAATCGATCGTTGGACAATAGCTCGAGTAGTTAAGTATCCCCCTCGTTGCTTTACTCTCCCCCTCTTCGCCCCCCCCCACCCATCAACCTATCGCTCTCTCCAGCCATGATCCACCTTATATTTGCGTACACCTGTGCCCCGATTACCGATATATACGTGTGTATGTTGGTACACCTGTCGCAGAGGTTCGTCTATTGCGCGACAGGCTATAGTTCCTAGCCAATCATCGGTTATCATTTATTTTCTCTGCTATTGTACGATACTGCTCCTTCGTAAGCTGTTCATTAATGCACAGGGTAAACCTATTTCGGTGCAACAAATCATAGGTTACACGTGTATAGTCAGTGGAAACCTGAGATTGCGATGTAAAGATGTGATTTAATAATTTATGATAATATAATACATAAATTTGTAATTGTTAAAGAATGATTTAGTAACTGTTCAATAATTTTGAGTTGCATTTATGAAGTTTAATACACAAGGATTAAAAAGATTAAAGTAATCGTGAGAGAAATTTAATATTATATTGTTAAATAGAGTGTCTCTGATAACTTTTGAGCTCAATTTGTTTCTTCACGGTATTTTAACAGTTTCTGTTCTTTTTTTTGGCAAACGTTTTCATGGTCGAGTTACTTTACTTTGAGGGCCCATGATAAGCGACAATCGAACGAACCTCTGTAGCACAGAGCCACGAAGACCGAGTTTACTTTTAGAACGTAGAGAGCTTTGCTCGTCGTTGCCCACCGAATTCGCAATGGAAAAAGGCTATATATACTACATACTGCTATTATTTCTCTGTTCCGTGAATCTGCTCTCTTCACCCTTTTCGTAGACGTTTAAACGCTGTGTACTACTACTACCTACTTTCGGATCCGCTCTCTATTGCGGTCTCTCTCCCCTTTTCTTGTACGTGTATAGTGTATTACCTTTCTGCCGAAGTTTGTTGCAGTCGTTTCTTGCGATTAGTGGGGAAACCGGTATAGTCGTTCTCGTTGTGCATTGCGATTGGAAATATTTATTTCAAAACCTTTATTATATTAGCAACAATTAATTGGTTGTTTCATCACTACACACTTTCGTGGTTCTCTTAGTTTCACTATTTTATAATAATTGTTACCTTACATTCTCTAAGTATTGTTATTTAATTGAATCTACTTTGTTACAATGATCACATCCCCTCAAATATAATGGAATTTCGCTATACGACATTATTGAACACAGAAAATTACTATAATACACCTTTATTATCAAGATCTGTGACCAGAGAAAGAGTAATGAAAAACTCAGGATTCGAACCCTGGCCATTTCAGTGGAAATCGAGCGCTCTATCTATCCTACCATTTTCGCCTCGAAATCTAGCATCCCTTTTTCAACTATTTCTTTCGCTCAAGTTCATTGCTATAGCTTATAGATGAAATTCACACACTTTATCGCAACACGATCGCGTTCGACTGTATTTATTTCCCCATTAACGCCACGTGAACGTATACAATCTAGTGCTCTGTAAATCTCTGGCTGTGTGTATAATAACTACTTCTCGTCGCCTGTCAGCGACCCTATCTACTTACTCATAGTAGGCGTATACTACTTACTAGCCGAGGTACCACTCGAAACTCGAAACTGTGTACAGTTTGTGTGTCCCTGTTGACCTGAATTTCTAGGCATCGGGTTATCGTTATCGGTATGCCATCAAACCCGCCCTAATGAGATGTCGCTGAACCGTTCCTAATTAACTTTCACGGCCTGTTCTTCCGCGATTTCTCGTCGATCGTTATCAGAAAACACGCAAACACTTATACCGATTATTATAGCTGCCCCTTGAACCATTCGTGCGGGGCAGAAATAATACTCGAAGCAATCGGAACATTATTTAACGAGACGATGGATATTTTCGCGAAGGCTTTCAAGATTTTATGGAAGCGTTAACGTTAAATTGAAAATTAAATTATTCCTTAATAGATTCCGTGAAATCATGACGAACGAATTCATACATCTTTTGGGTTGGAGATTTGAATTAAAATTGAGATGGATTCAATCTTGTTATTGCAAAGGTAGACAATAGTATATTATCCTTGAGGATTGGAGTAAGTTTATTCTAAATTTTTGGAAACGAACTGCGTCAATAATATCCATCGTCCTAAAAGTTCAATGTTTCACTGGATGTGTCCCCAAAAATTGTTTCCCTCGGACAGCTTTAAACTGCTCTTTCCTTTGCGGTGTATTTGGAGAAACTGGAAGCCTTCGTTTTGCATACATTGCCAAAGCAGTATCGTTAAGGATCCCCTCACAGGATTGCACTCTCTTCAAAAGAAGCGTAATTTCTTTAAATGTTTCTGCAATTTCATGAAACTATAATAACTCCATTAATATCTCGAGTGGTCATTAATTCCCACCAATTTCCCGTCGTCCTGTAGTTCAAAAAGGATTCGCGATCGATAGACGTTTAACGATGTTGAACGTTGGACTTTCAGAAACGTTAGACAGAGGTCTAACTAAAAAGCTGAGATCTCACGAGAATATTAATGGAGTTATTGGACTTTTCTGAAATTCCAACGTTCAACATCATTAAACGTCTATCGATCGCGAATCCTTTTTGAACTCCAACGCGACGGAAAATTGGTGGGAATTAATGATCACTCGAGGTCGACGAACGTCGCCACCATTGTGATCCGTTGAACAAGATCGAGAGAGAAAGAGAGAGAGAGGGAGAGAGAGAGAGAGTGCAGTCCCGGTGATCCACGGCATGCATGCAACCAAGTTTCCCCTGTCCCGTGTACACCGAAAACACCGGCAGACAATGGGTTTCGTTCGCTTTCAAGATTCAGAGACACTTTATCACGAAGTGGATTGATTCTCGAGCCAGACACACGAGTACACTCGAGGGCACAAAACGGCGATACTCTGCAGAGCACTAAAACAATTGGATTCACAGTCGGATTCGGATTGTACACTGCCGAGCTCTCTTGTTCGCGGGTTCCTCGTATGCAAATCGAGGCCCGCGGAACAGCGAAAAAACAGTCGTTGAAGATCGTTATCCCTCGTCGCGAACGAACGTTCTTCCGATATTCCCTACTTCCGTTTCGAATTGGTGGCTTAACCAAGCGAAACGACGAACCGTTGAACGACGCGAGTAGACGACTTTTTCTGTTTGTTTTAGCGGTTCGAATTAGCGACACGAATTAGAGAGAGTTTCTAGTTGATGCTCGATGTCAAGTCCGTCCTTCGACGCTGTCCATATCTCGATCGCCATGTCCATACAGCAAGCGACTCGCTTTTGATATGTCACACATAGATACACACTGTCACACTCACACGCGTTTAGACACGCGTATTATTCGAAGCTTTCGATTGAAAGCTTCAAGTTCACAAGAAGCACTCGTGGGAGCTTCGAATACGTGATCGTTTCATAAGACATTTCGTTTCAGAGATCGGAAGAAATCATCCAGAAATGAAACGGTACAAATATAATTAAAGAAAAATATTCATGCATTATTTATGCTAGTTATATGCATATTATATAATTTAAAAAAAGGCTGGTTTTACTTCAAAACTAATAGTTCACAATTAAAAAAAAAAAAAACTTCTGTTATTTTCGTAGCGAATAAAAATTGAAAAACTCGCGCTTTTAACGAAGCTAAAACAGCTCTCGAATCGTTAAAAATAAGTCGACGGCAAAGACTTATGAAACGACCTGTACACCTATAGCATCACCGTCACACGAGTCCACGTGTTACGCTGTCCCGTTTCAATGCCACAAGTAATTCATAGGCAACAGCTGTGCGAGGAACGTTGAACAAAGAAAAAAAACAAGCCGCTCTTTTCTGCCCGATCGCACACGATGCTCACAAATCCATAACACGTGCTCCGTACACTCAACCATAACGCGCGTGCAATAGAAGCTGTTACGTGCGCGTATCGCCTACACTGGGACGCGTTTTCGCGCGAATGTCGGCGACAGGTCTTCTTCGATCCGAAAGGGAGCTGAAACACGAAGGTTGTCGGTTACGTAGCCTCGAGTCGAGTGCAGTTTCAAATCTCGCGGTTCGTCCACCATTTTTACGCGCGCGCAGAGAGAGCGAGGCTCCTCGTGGTCTTCCGCTTCGAAACGTCGTGGCTGCCAACGTACTCGCGTTCCAACGGGATTAAGGTGTTACACAGGGCTAGGTGGACGTACAGTAGCGGACAAGGTGACGAAGGTTCAACTGGTGACGTCGAAACAACTCTGTGTGGGTGTCCTTAAAAATTTTCGAAAGCTGTACAAAATAAGGGCATACTTATTGGAGACAAAGAAATGAAATTGAAAGCTGTACGATAAAAATACCTAATACAAGGGAAACAAATTTGAGCAATCATAGTAAAAATCCATAGTAAATCTTCGAATACGTAGGCAGCACAGTAAGTGCAGTAAACGTTTACCACGTTTCTATGAAAAATTACAAACTGGGTCAGTTTTAACGTTAACGATGGTAAGAGAAGACGTCACTAGTTGAGATCTAAGATCGTTTCAATCAGTCAGAATAAATTCAATTATGCGTAATTAATAGAACTCGTGTCGTTCCTGAAGAAAGAGTTAACTCGTAGACCGTTTAAAATTATTGTATTGTATTTCGTGGGGGTCTTGAACTTACGACCGCTACTGTAGGTAGATATTCCCGCGGTATCAAGTAGAACATCCAGCGTTTATCGCGATTTCTAGTAGTACGAAGTTGAACTGGTCGGACCTCGCGGCTCGAGTAGAATCAGACGCTGCCAGGTCAGACAGGGAAGAGCTACTTGCTAGGAAAATCGATGCTTGGCGCGTTTACTGTTAAAGCGTTCCAAATTCGACTATCTCTTCGCACCAACATACAAATCAACGTTTAAATTGTTAAACAACGTCTAAGTATAAAATTAATATTTTTTTTGTTTTATTTTATTATTACTCAATCCTTGAGATTTTCGCTGAAACACCGGTATATCTCGGTGATACAAAAAGGAAAAAGATTCAGCCGAGTTCAGAATCGAAGATCGATCCTTGAACGAGATTTCACCGGCAATTACGAACCGGAAGTCCGCCACTTCGTTTCGAGGAGAACATTCGCCGCGGAATTCTGCCGTGTAATCGCGCGGCGGCCACCACCGTCTACGATCGCCGTTCTCTCTTCCCGTTCGATCGATCCTCGCCACGTTGGCGTTCACGCGTGACCGATCGATTAAGCCTTAATTGCGACCGACCCACCCTCGGCTGGACTCGAAATTAGCGTTCCCGAAAACGCAATTATTCAGCAGCTCCTCGATTTTCGTCTCCTCTCCCGTGCTTCGCCTTCGCGTTCCGCTTTTACGACCGGCGAAACTCGCGAATTAAATTCGTTAACGCTAGAACTATTAACCGGTCAAATATCCAAAGTGCATATACCTGTTTTATAACATATATTTATATTATTTAAATATTTAAATATATATATATACACGATACGAAAGTAAATATATTTTTTTGTATTTATTAATGTATCGTAAAATATTCCAAATAAATTGGAATTATGATGATCTTTATGAAAGTTTATGATCTTGTGATCATTCGGTTCGGTAGTTCTAGTGTTGAAAACTATCGACAGTGACCACCACCGTTTCTAGTTCTAGTTTTCGTTCCATGGTATGCGATTAACGTGATTAACAAAGTCAGAGACCGCCGTTAACCGTGGAGGAGGAGAGCGATCGAAATTCGGGACCCGCTGAAATTCGATCGGTGCCTCGATTTTTGGGATTCTCCCGTACGACGAAGACGAGCGATTCGAGAATCGAGAACCGAAGAGAAAACGTGATTTCGGGGTCGGAATTCGGTCGTGGAATCGTTCGGTTAGCAGCGATTAGCCGGGCTGGAAGGTTAGATTAGTTTGGCCGCGATAGCGAGGCATCGTCCACGGTTTAGCGAGGGCGGCCTAGCGCACAGAAGATCGTCGTGGTCGTCGATTAGAGAATGCAGTGCGATCTCGCGCACGTCGTCACGTTTGCGAAACAATGAACGTAAGTCGAGGCGAACAGGAGGAAAAAAAGAGGAGAGAAAAGAAAAGAGGAATGTTCAAGACAACCGTTTGCTGGTAACGTTACCGTTTCAGTTTCTTCTTTCTTTGTAACCACTCTTCTTCTACTTTCTTCTTCTCCTTCTTCTTCTTCTTCTTATTCTTCTTCTTCTTTTTTTCTCTGTTCTTCGTCTTTTTTTCTTTCTTTCGAACACGTATACATACACTTTGATTATTCGCACTGTGATCCCTCACTTGTGCACCATTGTTACTAAGATTGTTCAGTTTTCTCTTGTACCTCTCATGGGGTCCCGTCGGGGAAGACCATCTTTTTTTCTTCGCTTGTCTCTTCGTGTCTCTCTTTGTCCACTTCTTTCTCCTGGTCTGTTCACTCTCTTCTGTCCACACTGTGCATCGACTTCATCTGGTCACACGAACGAGAACGAGTTCACCCATAGGCTCTCTCTCGCGCGCACACATACACACACACATATGCATACGTACACAGTGCCTCGCGCGGCATCACCACCAGGAACACGATCACTCCGGTGTTATGGATTTATGAACACCAACGAACTGACTTGCCTTGCTCACCGGGTTCGCCTCATTTTTTTTTTCCTTTTTTTTCTTCACTTCGTCACCCCTCACTTCCCGTATCATCCTAAAGTTTCGCATGACGTGCATTCGCTTTAACTATACCCGTCCACGGGACGAGAAGTTGTTCGGTGATACAAGAATTAAAATCGATTTAAATGCCGAATTCGTCAGCAGAATTGGGTTAAATAATTATTCTTGCTCGTTTCTTTTTCTATCGTTTAACTCTTTACAGTCCAAATTATTTTTCAATTTTGTTGCCAATAACTCATGGTGCTTTATTTGAAATTTACTTCAAAGGACAATGCCTTGAGTGGTACTCATTTTTTTTTATTAATTATATTAAACATAGCTCTCAAGGTTTGTCGTAACTTATATTCCTTTAATTTCGTTGACTCTTTGGCCTTAAACTTTTGTCCGCTACTATATTTAAAATGGCACTTAAAACGTTGAGCGTGACTCGACATAGGAGTTACCGTGATAAAAACTGACGTCGAATCACACTCGACAAAGGAGTAGTACAAAGAGTTAATATACTATTATCTAACAGTAACATTTTATTCTCCACTATACGATAAACGTCTCCAAGAATGGTTGTTTAACTCTGATAAAATAAAAAGGAAACGGTTTCTTTTTTTCTGCATTCCAATTTTCAATTCCTTTCCATCAATCCTCGACAATTCCTCGAACCAGCCTAAGCAACCCCGAGATATCGAAGAACAATTTCACGTCCCATTGTACAAAGCTTTTCGCCAGCATGCGACCGATCTGCTTGCCCGTTAGACGTGTCACCCGTTTCCGCTTGTGCATGCCACAACCGACGGTTCACCGCGAAGACGCGTTCTAAAAAGTCGTGCCACGTTTTTCGAGCAGAAAAACCGCGTTCTGCCCGTGAAACGAGGGCAAAACAAGTACGATAGACCGACCCCTCACCAACAGAACCGTCCACCAAAGTGAACAAATTGCGTTGCGAGGTCGAAGAAGCTCGATCGCAACGATTCGAGCTCGTTCACCTTCGACGGAACTCGCAACGACCAGTTTCCGGTCCGCGTTTCTTCTCTGTTTCGCCTGTTTTCGCACCCGTGCGTCCCTCCTCAGTCAACCACCCCCTTCGCTCCTGTGTCTGAGATCCCCTTGCGTTAACGAATAACCAGAGTAGAGTCGAGAATGCTCCCTTCGCTCGCTCGAGCACACGATCCCTTCGTCCAGAAGTTTGTCGATCCACCAGGTTTCCTCGGTGTCGCGTTCAGATCGAGCACACTTGGATCGATTTTCGTGCGTCTTCGACGATCCATGCACGTTCACCACCGAACTGCACTAGCCCCGCCGCAGCACAAGCCCCGTCGATATATTTCTAACGCCTTAACGATCCCGCGATTCTGTGTTCCCTGTCACGAGGAACAGTGTTGGGAGGTGGGTCGCGTTTGGGGACGGGGATTTTTAGTCTAACCAGGCGTCGAACGATCGTTGGGGTCACGTGGAATTGGATACGAGCGGTAAACGGTTAATTTGGAAGGAAACGCAGAAGCGAAAAATTTTATATTTTGCGAAGGCAATCGGTGTATGCAATTAATGAGTGATCATACGTGTGATGTTATTATAGGTTTCTGAATCTATAATGGTTAGTTTTAGAAAATTGTCTTCAATCGCGAAATCGAGTTATAATACATTTACAGTTGATGGCGCGATTGAAATTGAAATGAACCGCTTCCCAATTTGATTAACCCCTTCTCGTGCCATTTAACTCGACGAAATCCAGGCCCAAATGGTAAACTGTCTACTCGAAAACAGTCATGATACGAGTCGAAATGAACGATTACGAACGATTGTGTGACGTCACCCTGGAAACCCTTGATGGAAAGACCATGATTAAAACGAGTAAATGTTTTATTACTCCCTTTGACTGGGCCTTGGACAAAAAAAAAGTCTCGTTAAAGTGCGCGGGAGGAGGTTAATCGAACGGGATACAGATCGTTCGATACCGAAGGTGAACAAAAATCCATCCTCAAGACCCACCTTGTCACCCTTGAACGTTTCGATTGTTCGACAGGAATGATTGCCCTTCTGTTTTCTCTTTTTTCTTCGGTCGTGTGATCGCCACCGCACGTGTCTCCTCTCTCTCTCTCTCCTCCCCTCTTCACCAGCCACTATTTCTCAATCGAACCCAGTACGCCAGTACGTAGACTATTTTCGAATCGATGTACCTTTACGGTACTCGATCGAAAGAAACCGGTTGGTATATCCTGTGAAGCGAATAGATATACGCTGCTAAACAACTCTCTGTCTCTGTTTCACTCTGTCTGTCTATCTGTCTGTCTCTCTATCACTGTCATCTTCCGTTAGTTTACACCTAGTGATAGATTAATAAGCTAGCAGGTGCCCCGTTACCATTTACCATTTTCTTACGCAGCCTACAGTAGCAGTTCGTTCGTGTGGACTAGCTGGAACTTGATGGCGTTTTAAGAGAGAAATATCGAATAAAATTAGGAACGATTCAAAGGAATTCATAGCTGAACTTTTATCGCTTTGTATGTTGACTTAGTTTGTTTGTTGGCTGGTCAAACGAATGCCACGGGAATCACCGATGGACCGTCGCGTTCAAATTGGTAGAAATTCATAATTTGGACAAATGTCAATGCTTAGCAATTTTTCATTGTTACCATCGCTAATGTAATAGTGTAAAAAAATTAATACAGTATAAAATATTTAAAAATCCACCCTGTAATTTATTTGTTGTAGGTAATATTTCAATATTACGTGTATAATAGAAAATTCATCGCAGTGCCACGGCGAAACCCTGTAAAACTGGTGTGGCATTCAACGTGTTAAGTTTAACACGAACTAGGGACCACAAACTCATTTTCTTTTAAATTAATTCAGGAGTCCGAAATTTTGTTGAATCGAATAGAAAATCACGTTCGACGAAATTGTTTAGCTTTCAAAGATCGGCTGTAAAATATCCTCGAATTTCGTTGCAGATTGATCCCTGTTTTCTTCGACGATAGCCATCAAGTCCAGCTAGTTTGCATTAGAAGTCGCGATTAGAATACTTTGATACCCGGCCACGTGTCTCAGAGCGATCCAGATAAGCTTCTGTGCGAGAACGATCGCAGAGAAAGAGTTGTTGGCGTCGCAGAAGTTTCTTTGTTCGACGAATCGCTTTTCGAATAATTCTTTACAGAGAACGGAAAAACCGGTGTGGCGCTCGTTGATAAAGTTTCCTCGATGCGGGCTATTTGTTAACCGGAAGTCGTACTTAACGGGGCTTGCTTTCGTTCCTTGCAGGACTAATTATCGCTAATTAAGAACGCGATTGAAGAGTGCTCGTCTAGGTTGTCGCGTTTCGAAATCGTCGCCGAGCTTTCGAAACTTTAAACAGGCTTTAACCCTTTCGCTTCGGCAGTCCAGTTCGCCGAAGTGTCGTCACTGAACGGAAGCACAGGCCAGAAATGTGCACAGTGCGCGTAATTTTTGCGTATACATTTTTCTGAATCTTAAATAACAACTATGTTTAATAAAACAATTGTTATTCTAATATAACAAGTATAGTTTACATTTTCCATATGAAAAGACTTATACAAAATTATATTAAATTATATTAAATATAATATAATTATATATAATTATATAAAAAAAAATATATAATTATATTAAATATAATATAATTTAATTATTAAAATATTAATTAAATTATATTAAATTGTATTAGTTATTCTAATAACATTAGACCAATTACAGTTTACATATTTATAGGTATTTATATATTTACAAGATCCCGGATATATCGAAGCGAAAGGGTTAAGAATCGTAACGAATGACACCGCGACGCCGACGGTGAAGCAAAATTAACGAAGAACTTGAAACAAGGAGTCGTGTTTATCGTCGCGAGAAAAGCGTTGCGCGTAATTTACATACCGGGTGACTTGATTTTGCGCAACAGCGACGCAAAGGAGACACGAAATAGCGAGAAGGAAAGAGTATCGTTCACAGTTTCCTGGTTCCGCGCTGAAACACCGTGGCCGTTACTAAAACGAAAAATTACAGTAAAATTCCGCTTAGCTCGAAACTTAAGCGCGTGTTGGCTGGTCCTTGTTATAGTATGTAAGAAAGTAAAAAATAAGTGAATAAGAATAGAAAAGAGTAAGCGTTTTTTAACGAATAAAACAATAAATCTGTCGCAATATCCGTGATGTATGTGTGTATTGTTGTACAGAGGATAAGAAGGGCGGCGTCGACCGGAGCAGCACGGTCATTGCCAAAGAACCCGAAGGTAAACCTTGCATATCGAGGGCCGAGAAACGTGTACATAAATATGCGCGTTTCGACGTCTCCTCTTCATGTGTATACATATATATATTATGTACCTCCGTCTAGATTTACATTATATATATGTATATATTTATACGTATACATATATACATATATTCCACGTGTGTTACGTGTAAACGTCCTCCGGTTCAGGCTGGCTTCTCCCGTTCGCGTGGCTGGATCCGCGTGATCGGAGCTGCTTCTCTGTGGCTTCCGGTCAACAGACCATCGTGCTTTATTCCTTTCTTTATCTTTTATTCCTGAGGCTTTGTATTTTAGAGAAAACGAAGAGACTCACCTGACACCGTGAATACTGTACAATTACTATCGGTATTTTAAATATAATTAAAGACGAGCAATAGAAGATTAATCGATTAAAGATTTTTAATTATCTTCGACTCTTCGATTTTTCTTTAAAATTCATCATACTTCGTCTCAGTGATTTCTATCTTGAAACAAGGAAATCTTAGAATTCGTAAGAATGCTTTGCTACTTTGTTTAAACGACAATTGCATGAAATATTTATACGATACATATTTCTCAGCACCAATCTCTTGTTTGCCAAACAAATCAAAACGATGGCACGACCTCGAGATAATTTAGCCGAAATTTAGCCCCCTCGCGCCTACGACGATCAAACCGATGTTATCGTTCATTTAATCGATGTTTACTCGACACTATAAGATATTGTACATACACCGGGAAATTTTGAATGACAGAATTTCATATCCTCCGAAAGGGAACAGCCGCAGCTGTTTCGAAGAACTGCAGAAAGTCTAATACTATAGGGAGCCGATAAATTGGCGAGTCTAATTAGTCGTAACCCCCTTTTCTCAACTCGATAATAAGAATATGGCACGCGTATTTTCGTTACTGGCCAAAACAAAGAAAAATCGAATCG
Source organism: Tetrapedia diversipes (assembly GCA_033822845.1). NCBI lineage: Eukaryota > Metazoa > Arthropoda > Insecta > Hymenoptera > Apidae > Tetrapedia > Tetrapedia diversipes. The sequence continues at coordinate 60,640 of JAOPTO010000663.1, read as the reverse complement.
TATCGCGTCAAAGGACAAAAACAATTGGGTGGTGCAAATGAAATACCCCCTGTACCGTCCCACTTGCCAACTTACCAGCTCCCTACAGTACTAAAGAGAGCTGGTAATGCTTAAAAGGCACAGGAATGCGAGTTTAATCGATCGTAGCCTCTATAAACTCACTTTTCTCAACGCAATCATAAAAATAGGACACACGTGTTTTCGTTATTGGCAAAAACAAAAAAAAAATCGTGGCGCGAATCAAGGTACCCCCTGTAACGTCGCGCTCGCCAACTTACCAGCTCCCTGTAGCAGTAGCCTCGTCCCCACTGTTTCCCTCTGTTCGGAGGCGCGAGGGGCGTCGGAAGAAGAGGGAGAACGAACCGGAGAGGCCATCGCCACGTGTGGGGCTCAGTGACGAGCTTCGAGCCGAGCTTTTGCACCCTGTCTGTTCCAGCTTCCGCTAACTCGTACTTCGGATTTACCGTCTCTCCAGCCTCCTCTCGTTCCACGAACTAATAAAGGACGTTGCGTGCGTTGCTACCACCCCTCACCCCCCTCTGATCGGTCTGCAAATTAACCGTAACCCCTGCCAGCAAGAAGGGGGGATGAGTCGCGTCACCTACCCTTCGTTCTGCACGTCGATGTGTCCGTGAACGGGCGCGCGTGTCCCGTTCTTTTTGGTGTGTTTAACAAAAGTGTATCCGTTCAAAAGGGTTATAATGCCTGCAGCTAAGAGCCAGTCTGATCCACGTTCATTATTGTCTTATAGTTTCGAAATTGAAGCGTGTACACTATCTTGTTACTGTTGTTTTTTTTTTTGGAAGGGAGGAGGGGGTTAGGAAGAGAGTGTATGTAATTCAATTTTGAAGGAGAAAAGGTGGATTTGGTTTAGTTTGGCTCTGAGGTACGGATTTGAAATGTTACGTACTAATCTCGATGGAACCTTGGAGGGTCAAAGATTTATCGATGGAATCTACTTCGTGGAATCTACGGTTTATTTCATAGCCAAATTTGCAATAAGGGTAGTACTTTCGCGAAACATAGTTTTATAATTGGTGTATTCCCCTCTGCTATAATAATTCTATTCTGAACATTAAACTGTAGGATAATTGAGGTATTGTATAACTTGATCATAAATGCAGGATCCTCTGAAATTCATAGAAAAAGCTATAATACGAAGAAAGGAAGAAAAACTGTCTGACGTGATCCTTCGACAATACTCGTAGCACCTTCGCGACTAAATCGGTTCGTGAAACCATCTAGAAGGGATCGGATCTCTTTCCGTGTCCTGCAACGTTCCATCGAAATTGTATAACGCGTCACGCGATCCTCTGGGTAGAACCGGAAACGCGAGAGGTCCAAGCCTCTCCGCGACCGTCGTCCATCCACGTGGAACGCGAACGTGATTGAGCATTTCATTCCAATTCCCATTTGTTTGTGTTCTCCCCCGCGTCTTACCATCCCCTACCAACATGTGTGTGATCCGCGCTCGATTTAGAATCGAGCGTAATCAATCGACAACCGGAAGAAGCGAACGCCGGCCGATGTAGCGACGAGAAATTAGCGTTCGAGGACGTCTGATCAGACACCTAGCGGATCTACCTGCTCGAGGCGAGTAGAATACTCTGTAGAATGCCGCGGCACACTTAATCACGACCGTTTTTTGTCGGGTCACTGTGTACATTGTTTTTAGCGTGTTAGACATTGTTCGTAGGATTTGTTGTTCTTGCGCTGTTACGAACGTTATGCTGTCTAGGAAAAGCGATCAATATATATATATATACATATACACGTGTTATACTGTTACCATCGAGCAGCTGGCTGTTTCTTTCTTTTTTCATTTTTTTTTTTTTGGTTCTTTTTAATTAACCTGTCTAAGTAAACGTAATTAGAAAGTTGTCGATTGTGGTCAATCCGTGATCGCGATCGAGATGCTCGCCAGAGACGAGAAGAGAGCCTCTTGGAAGAGACGTCTGGCAGCTTGGCAACCTTGAACGATAAGTAATCCAGCATTCGTAAGCTTTAGCGAGTTTTAGTCGCCTGTTTCTTTTCCTTTTTGTTCGTTTGTTTGTTCCTTTTTTTGATCAAATAGGTAGCCTGGATTCTCGAAGTTGCTTAGTTTGTTTGAGTGTAAACGTAGCCAGACTCGTCGTAGAACTTCTTTCCTCCCGCCCTTCCGATAGTTACCAAAGCACTTTGGTGTGGGTGGCTGAATTATCGGAGAAACGCTGGCCACCATTCTTCTATGAACGAATTTCACCTGGTCATCGCGAATAGCCTCTCAAAAGTTGTTAGAGTTAATACACAGTCGAGTTCAGGAACCTTGAACACCGCAGAACTTCTGCGGGATTACGAAGATCATTTAGTTACCATCTTATAGTTTGAATTCTCCCTCTTAGCGTTTATTAAATCCATTCTAAATCTCTTCGCTATAGTCAGAGTAAAATATTCTGACTAATCAGAATTACTCCGAACACCAGTTTAGAAACCCCATTTGGTTGTTGGAAATCCTTTGAAACCGCATGAAAACTTGCCCTTAGGACATCACTCCTCTCGACCTCGAGTTCTTGCCCGTTAGAATAAGCAATTCGAGCAATATAAACAAACATAGCTCGTTCGAAATCAGTCGACGCTCAAGGCAGCGCCTCCCACCACAACTCGAGCGTTCCCCCACTCTCGCAACCCGGCCAAGCGCCGTGGTGGGGGCCCGCTTGCGACATAGCTCTCGTAGCCCGTAGCCGTTCCGCGATCATCGCTAGCTCGCGTATTTCAGTTCTACCACAGCTGAAACGATCCAGCAACCGAGAAGTGGATCATCAGAGGAAACGGAAAGTCCGCTGGATGGCGGCGATGTCGGGCGAGGAAACGCGGGATCTTCGCAGGAAACTCGCTCAGACATGCGTGGCGCGCTGTCAAACGGAAATACCTGGCCGCTTGACACCGCTTGAAAATAGATTGGCAGCAGTTCGCGTCGTTCGTTCGGCCATCCTCGAAGCCGGCTGCCGCGGAGCTTAATAAAACCGAGTCGATCTTCGATTTTCCTCCTTTTCAGCGGGCCTGTTACACGGGCCTTCTGGGTGGAACGTTCACCGTTCCCGCGCGATCGCTCGCAATCAGAGGCTCGTTGTTCCTCCGTTCGTGGTATCGTTGAACCGCGAGGAAGTCGGAGGAAAGGAGAAGTGCAGGTGCGTCGAGAGGGTGTGATAGTGATAAACGAGGTCCTCGAGTATGTCTACCACCGCTGGCTTGCCCGGCTCCTCGAAGCAGCCTGATAATTACGGTGAGCCGTGGACACGTTCTGTGTGCGAATGATTGCGCCGGGAGGATCGTTCATGGGGTTCGTTCATAGGATAGGTAGTCGGTTAACGTTCGTGGACAGGCTCATGGTTTTCTTTCGAACGCGAGTGGTCAAAGCGTACAGGTGATATTGTAATGTGTACGCGTACGTAGAAGATTAGGTTGAATCTGACAGATGATGATTAGAAGAAATGGTAATAGAATTACCATTTAGGTTTCTGATAGGAGTTTGACATCGCGCTCTGTTTATTAATTACAACTGATCAAGCGAATTTTAGTAATTGAACGATTTCACAAAGTATGTCGGCTAAAAAAACCGTCCAAAAAATCGCCGCCCAGTTTCCGACGTGTGGCCATTCAAGGGTCGTCCAGGGGACCATTCGATGATTAATGGCGGCGTCCCACGCGAAACGAACTTCCGAGTCGGCTCGGATCGGGCGCGAGTCGGGTCACAATCGCCGGCCAAGCCAGTCTTTCGGGATCTATTTCAGTCGCGAAAACCGTGTCTATGTCGAACGGGAATCTATCGTGACTGTGCGTAACTATTCTCGCTCTACTTAGCAAAGGTCGCTGCTGCCGTCATGTTCTCCGCTTCGAACTCGCTCGAGCACGCCCGCGTGTCGACGCTCCTCGAACGCTGGCCAGATGAGGCTGAAGCTGAAAGGCGGCGAAGTTCTTCTCGTGCAGGCATAACTGTCGTTGTTTCTTCTGTTCTTCTTCTTTTCCCTTGAATAATTGTGAAATTGGAAGGTCGTTTTTTCTCGTTAGAGGTCATGAAATCAACGAGAAACGCGTTGAATAGGTTACTCTAAAGAACCATGTCGCGGAGAGGTTGTGGACTAAGATTTCGTGATCGTTGTGATTAATAATGAATGTTGATCGCGAAGCAGGCTAACTTTTCTTTTGTGGTTCTTATTGTTACCCGCTTCTGCCACTAACACGAACGTTCGTCGCCGTGATTGTTATCTGCAGATTGATCGTGCCTTTGGTTATCCCCGTTAAACCCGATAAACCGACTTGTGACTCAGTTTATAGGCAACTCTTTGAACTCGGATAACTCTTCGACAGAAATTCGCTAATTTAATGGTGTGAGCAACAATGTCCTCTAACTCCTGATGCCAGCGATTCAGTGTGTCTTCTAACGCCTATCCCCAAACGTGTAATCCTCAATCGTGCTTGCACTTCTATTTTAGCGACTGCGTCTGATCCAGACACGACTAATTTAGAATTATCCCGCCTAACGTTTCGCCCGCTAACCCTCCTCGTCTCTACGAATCTAATCTCGATGGACCCGATCGCGACTCGGTCCAGCTGAACGTTCTCGCAAGGTGTTTCTGTGGAGCCTCTGTTGCGCCCTGTTCCGTGGCCATTTTGAACTTAGCCGCGACCATTTTCTAATCGCTGCGATTCGAACTCCCCGGGACTGAAGGCCCCGCCTCCCAGGGCACACCTCCGAACAGTCCCGCCGCAGTGACCGCGTTCTCCAGGGTAGTGGGGGCGGCGAGCCAGACGAACAAGCAGGCCCAGAACCAGGTTCAGGGAAACCCCCTTGGATTAGCCGCGGTACTCCTGCAGGGAGCTCAAGGTAAATCGGGTGGTGAGAGTGAATCGAGAGGAAAGCACGGTAGAAGAGACGGAGGATGTTGCCAGGGGCTGTTCGCATTTTATTTTTTTACTCTTGATCTACTTATGAGAGTTTTTGTTAATTTTTAATTAAAGACAGGGAGATCGCTTTTATCATAAACGAATTTGAAAATTATCATTATGAGGAGGTTCCCATTTCTTTTTGTTCGCTTCGTTATATTAACGGAAATTGTATTGTATTTATGTTACTTATTTATGGTTTAAAGTATGATAGACTCCCTGTCCGTACAATTAGGTGTTCAAAATTTGTGTCTGTGTAATTAAAGGTTTACTCGAAAGATCGTGGTATTTTTCAAACGGAAAAGATACCGTTAAATTCTTGGGAACATTAATTTTCTGATTACAATTTTTTGTTGAAGTCTTTATCTAAAGCGCAGTCAGATATAAATTTGCAAACCTTGATTTGCGATTAACTTCGATCCACGTGTACAGCAGTTCATCGTGATCTTTTCAAAGATCCGTATTTCGTTTCGCTTTGAATCCTCGAGCTCATGTCGTTTTCGCGAGGAGCTTGAAATTGCGCAAGCCCCGATTGCAAGTATCTAAGGCTCACGTACCCGGAGTCAGTGGGGTGGGATCGATCGAACCTTAGATCCCTTAGCAACGAAGAAAAATACGAGGTTAATACCTCCGGCCTGTAATATCCGTGTCCTGTTTAACATTTTACGAGCGACATAGTCGTCGGAATAATTGCGCCCCTCGTTTATGGCGTTCCCGGCTTACCAGCGGGAACAAAATGACAGCCCCTCGCTTTTCTACCGTTCTTTCGTCTCCCGGTGCAGGAAAGTTTTTGTCACTTCCGCCTACGCCAGCGTCGATCCTTAAATTGCGTCGCTTCGGGGATAAAAAGAAGGTTGAAGCAAGAAGTGCCTAGAGGTAGTATCCGTGGATATTATAACGAGTGCGTTCCCACACTTTGTAACTTTTGCACCAAAAAAAAAAAAGAAGAAGAATATTTATAAATCCTACTTTTTTGAGAAAAAGAAAACCAAAAGCATCGCAAGAAGTTTCAACGAGAAATTAATATTATAAGAGACTCTTAACATTTTTAAACACTTGTACCCTTCGAATCCCTTGTAAAAGGGGAGCGTACAAAAATTCGCCGGTTACTTTCTACGAAGCCTGTCCTGTCCAATCGATAACTCGTTCCAAGTAAAGAGAACACACTGCGAGATGCGTTCGAACGAACGAACGAGGACCTAGCCCCGAGAACGAGGAACGAACGAGGTTCGTGCGAGAAGAATTAGGAAAGTGCGAGAGATGAACTACGAGACGACGAAACGACCTTTTAAAAAACTTGTTACCTTTTCTTTCTCCCTTTTTCTTCGTTTTTATTGCACCTGCAATAGGTAGAGCGTCATTTTGAAAAAGAGAATGGCTTGCGAAAGGAACGCGAGCGTGGCCAGAATAATTATCGAAGCCTCGCTGTGATGTTACGAGTCACGGTTCTTTTATTGGGCGTGTAAAAGTCACTTTACGATCGGTCCCCAGGCGAAATTGCGGACTCCCCCTATTATCGGGAATGCACTTCCGTGGCGCAGGACACGGGAGGCGAGGACACTGAGAATTCAGCCGGCGAGCCCTCCCCGACGAATCGGTAAGGTTTTTCGGCCGCGATCGAGCCCGGGCCTCTGCCCGAATCGAAAGCTCCTCGACGTTTCGAGCGAGCCTCGAATCTCATCCGAACGAAAGCTAAAATCACCGTTACGGCGGTTGCTGTGTTACGCTTGAAGGACCAAATGCTGGGGTTTAATTTCACAAAGGTCGCTAATTTCATTAGCGACTGCTATCTTGTTAACCGGTGAAGGACAAGTTAATTTTAACGATAACTCGATAGGAAGAGAAATAATAGAGATTTTGTTAGAAGTTCGTAAAACAATTTATTAAATAAATAAATAGATAAATTCTCTGTGTATATTATAATTTATCAATTTTTAATTTTGTATGCAAAAATGTCCCGGTTAAGAAGAATCGCTTGAAATTTTTCGTCCAGAGTACGAAAAGGTGTAGCGTTTGTTTTCATTTCATTTCGATACGGTCCTTCAAGTATTGACCCCAGGGCTATTTGTACACGAACGTTTCGTGGTATTCGTAAGCTCGTGAATCATGCGAAACTCGAAACACAGTTTCGAAGCAGAAACAAGACAGAAGACCGACTCGCTAGGCAGAAACCGGTGAGTCCCTCTTAGAGTCGAAGCATGATTTGGATTTTTTTTCTCTACCTACGATTTTTTACCTTTTTTCGCCACACACACTCACTCACACACACATACACACTTACACAAATCCAAACACACAGACACAGTCGAAGTCGTTAACCAGGCGTGCTTCACGCTTCGCGACCTTAGCCATTTTTTCACACGATTTTTCTTGATGCTTGCACTTCACCCCTCACCCCCCCCCCCTTCTCTTGTGTCCTCATTTTCGCCCGCCATTTTGCCACGAGGAAAACGTTACGCTGCACTCTGTATTTGATTCGATATGTCATAGCGATGATCGACGCGTGCACACGCAAACATAGACGCATACGCACACGATTTCCCATGTTTTCTCACGACTTCCGTTGCTCCTTCGCGAGATTCAAGGAAAACTGCGAGGGCCATCGCCGCTTCGCTTTTTCATTCGGATCTCGTCCACGCTGCACTCTAGTTCATACTGTCTGATCTAGATCGATCGATCGATCGAACGATCCACGCTGTTCGATCCCGTGCGAAGCTCGTCCGACGAGCGACCTCGTATAACGCCTGCATTTTGCCAATTGCGCTTTCGATACGATTTTCTCTTCTCTTATCTCCTCTCTTCGTTTCTTTTTTAACCCTACCCCTTTTTCGTCTATTTTGTTACCTTTTTCTTTTTCTTTTGGTATTCTCACACGACGACTCGCTGCACTCTCGCGGAACTTCGGTCTCTGGAACCTGTTGACTGCGCTCTGCAATTAAGGGTGCAAACGAGAAATAAAAATCAAAGATCGTCCCCACTGGGAATTCCCCTCTTCGGTTTTCCATCCTTTTTGCTCACAGAGTGTAACCATTTTCCTACAAAGAAACCTCGGTCATTTTCAATAATTCCTCGGCAACATCCCTACATCGTTAACCCCTTGACTATTGTAGGCGCCTATAGGCACTTAGAAATTTTACGTTTGTGTGCAATTTGGCTTTCTGACACCCAAAAGTTCGCCGTTCTCAGCACACATCGTAACTCAATTCCTACCGTATGGTACGTCCAGCGCGTATCAAAGTCCGTCATAGTCAAGGGGTTAAAAGATACCCAACTAACGGAAAAGTATACCGAATTTTTCCAACTTAACCGCCGTCAACATTGACACCACCAAAAACACCTTTCTCTACCGTTTCCCCGTTCAAGAATCGCAATCCTCCGTCCTCTCTGTATCGAGGTGCCAATTTCTCTGCTCCACCCTTTCGCCTAAATTTTCCCTTCGAACCGGTAGACCGTTTAAACCACAAGCAACGCGAGAGTGCAACGATCGAACGATGACGGTACGAAAAAGCGACCAGAAGCGACCGGGAGGAAGCTGTTCGGAGGCTGACAGTAGCTCGTCTTTTGGTTGGTTGGTTGCATGACTAGCTGGCAGCGCAGGAAGCGGTAGCAGCAGCGGTAGCAGCAGCAACAGCCAGAACAGCCAGACTGGCGCTTCACCGTCCTCGCCGGCGGCCGTCTACATTGGCAGCAACCACGCGGCGACGCCCACGGCATCGTCGCGACGCTACGACTCCTCGAGCAACGGTCTGTATCCATTTCACACCTCTAACTGTGGCTTTCTTCTCTGGTTGCCCCGAACTTGCCCTCCCCCGTCTTGCTCACACGGAATGCCGCCTCCTCCTCTGCCTGCCGCACATCGTTACCTCTACCCCCCTCCCCCGTTCTTTTTCGATTTATCGATTCGATCGATTCTTTTAATTTATTATTAGAATTTTAATGCATCGTCGGTCGAGAAGTATTCGACGTATTTTGTGGGAAATTGGATTGCTTTCGGGAATATTTGCTTAAAACGCGTACGTGTCGCTGATGAAATGCACAATGAAAATTGTGATTCGATGATGATGCTGGGTGACAATATGAATTTGCAAAATTTCTAAAGAGAATCGGATGCACTTGAGTACCACCGACAGAATTGGAGGACGTGTCGCGTCGAACGATGGTCCGTAACGCGTTTCGTTAAATAGAAACGTGATTGCTCCCGCATTGTGCGGCTTGATTGATTCCCGTAATAGGTAGCCGAAAGTGCATTTGTCGCGATAATATCCAAGAATCAGACTTCCGTTTAACTAATGAATGACACTTTGATATGTAGCTCGAAACAAGCTCAGGGTTAATTTGAGAATTGCTCAAAAGTGCCTTAAAACTTACTCGAACTCGTTTTAAAAGCAATCCAGATCGTCTAAAACGTGTCTCAAAGTGAGCTCAAACTTGACTCAAATTAGTCTCAAAATTATTCCCCAAAAAAATAACACAAAATCTCCGCAGCTTCTTTGCATTCTCAAACGAGCCACAAAATTCTCAGCGTGTCTCAAACTAAATCTCGAACACTCAGATTACCGTTTTGCTCAAAGAACGATGCATTAAATTCCCTTCGTCCCTTCGCCTGGCGCATTTCATCGAACGATCCCACCAGTCACTCTCTTCCCACGCGGAACTCCCATTCTTCGCGCCCTTGTTTCGCTTCGGCCAGAGGGGAAAGCGGCCTTTGCAGTGGAAAACCCTTGAATATTTCGAGACGTTGTTCGATGACCCGTCTTCTTCTCTCCCCGTGTGTTTCTCTGCATGTTCCGGTTGCACGCATCGCTCTGGCATGCCGCGCGGATTCCGAATCGCATGCGACCCTTCGAAACGAATCGAAAACGGTACCGAACGATTGTCAGAAGTGGACGTTCGACGCGTGGGCGGCTCCGGATACATACCGCTTAACCAGGCCGAGTGCTGCGACCTCGAAGACGGTAAGAAGAGCACCATCGCCGGTAAGGCAACGGGGATGTCGAGAAAAACGGTGGACGAGGACGCCTGCTCGAAGCTTAGGCGGTGTTGCTTGTTGTCGTGAAGTTCCGAGCCTCGCGACGCTGGACGATACCTCTCGAGCTGTCTCGAACCTCTTTCTCGAAGCTCCCTGCTATTCTTTTTTACCCCGAAGAACATTCTTCTTCGACTCGAAAAAATTTCTTCGGTACTAAGCGGTTTTCAGGCTCGCACTTTGATCCCGGCTTTGGATTCACAACGAAACTTGGAGGTTTCTCGCAAACTTCCTGTAGTCCTTTCATTATTGAGGAATTTCTTTGGGTACTGTTATTGACGAGTACGGGATAGAATTTTTATTTTAAACAAAATTTTTAACCTTTGTGGCTCGCGAAGCTTTTTCCCGAAGCTTCCTACTATTCTTTGACCCCGAAGAACATTCTTCTTCGACTCGAAAAAATTTCTTCGGTACTAAGCGGTTTTCAGGCTCGCACTTTGATCCCGGCTTTGGATTCACAACGAAACTTGGAGGTTTCTCGCAAACTTCCTGTAGTCCTTTCATTATTGAGGAATTTCTTTGGGTACTGTTATTGACGAGTACGGGATAGAATTTTTATTTTAAACAAAATTTTTAACCTTTGTGGCTCGCGAAGCTTTTTCCCGAAGCTTCCTACTATTCTTTGACCCCGAAGAATCTTCTTCTTCGACTCGAAGAAATTTCTTCGGTACAAACTGGTTTTCAGGCTCACACTTTGATCCTAGCTTTGGATCTACATCGAAATTTAGAGCTTTCTCGCAAACTTCTAGTCTTTTCATTATCGAGGAATTTCTTTAAGTATTTTTATTGACAAGGACGGGATGGAATTTTTATTTTAAGCAAAATTTTTAACCTTTGTAACTCGAAGCTCTTTCTCGAGCAAATCTGATCTTCAACTCTGAAGGATCTTTTATTTTCACTTGCGGTGTAAAGTAATTTGAAAATTTTGAGCCTGACGTAGAACTTTAGGTATTAGGACCTTTTTAAATGCTGAGCTTTTCCCTGATACTTTCGTCGTTCTATGAGTGGACCTGTGAGTACAACAAAACTTCTGGACTCAATTTTTGTTTTGGACACGAAAAAAGGTTTTTGAGCTTCGCACTTGCACAACTTTTGCGTAACTTCGGAGGCTCGTACGGCGTCACGACTCCGGCTACCCGCATGTCTCTTGTTTTACGTTTTGGAGACTGCTTCTTTTTCTTTTCTTTTTTTGAGTATTCTCAAGTTTTTAACGCTGGTGGTCGAATCCAGCCATAATTTGTGGTGCATTTTTTTTCTTAGTAAACCTCGCTAAATTATTCGTAGCACGACGATATTCCTTTCAACGCTGTACACAAATATTTATCAAAGTTCATAGATAATCTATTAAATTGTTAACCTATTAGAGTAACGTTGCGTCGGCGCAATATTTTTCTTGCAATTAACACTTAGCCAACCCATTTTTTTTTTTTTTCAACAAAGCGCTGCCATTGATTCTATTTACTTCTGTTATTAGTTGGTCTTGAACTAGCATTGACTTTATTAAAAATTGTATTTTAGAAAAGCGAAAATTTTATTTGATGAAATTTGAACACCAGTTCAAGACCAACTAATAACAAAAGTAAACAGAATTAATGGCAGCCGTTTGTCGAGGAAAAAATGGGAGATCTGTCCATTTGGTTGGCCAATTGTTAACATAAACTATGCATACAAATTTCGACGGTAATTCCATTTCGTTCGTCGTGCTAGGAATATTCCGCCGCGAGTAGTCAACACAGTTTTATTTCGGATCGCAACCCGCAAGTAGTAAGTATCGATTACGGTCAGACCAAGGGGCCCATCGACAAGACACAGCAACGTCGAGGGATATCCCACGGCGATTGATCGTTGCACACGATAGTAGAGTGTTCACGGAGAAACGCAAAGGAAAGGATGGACAACGTTTCAATTCTGCAACGTCCTCTCCGCCCCTTATCCGTTTTTCGAACAAACACACTCTCACACAGTCGCTGCACCAGGCAGAAACTTCGCGATCTAAACGAGATTGTCTTCGTGCGTCCCCCATTGTTCGTCCCGCATTATGTATACGCAGAGTTTAGTGTGCAGGCAGACGCTCGTAAAATATCATTTCCTCGTGAAAGAAACGTTTAAAAAAAAAAAAGCTGATTCAAAGGTACAGGACGTTTCATTGTTAAGCGAATTCGAGGATAAAGCGAAAGTTTATTCTTGGAATGGAATCAGTCTACCTCTGCGACTGTGGGTAATTTGTGGACAACAATTGCAGAAACTCACGGGTCTTAGAATCTTTTCGGCGAATAATTCTGTCGGATTTTACTTTCCAACAATGAAGTATCCTGTAAACTTTTCGTTCGGTCTGTTAACCAGGAAAGACGAGTTTCTTGGAGCAAGGTAATTTTTGATCCGAGAAATTCCACAGTTCAATTCACATTTGTATCGATTAAAATGGGCCGAAATAAAATTGATTCTTTTTCGTTAACCCCTAATTGTTCTGCACGCGACACACGTATACCCTAATCATGGAACAACCTGGTTAACAGAGTGTGCCCGATAATTGTACACCAAGGGAGGAAGATATCTTCGAAGTGATCGATAAAGAAGGGGAGAGACTCTGAAATAAATCGAAGCCTGACAAAAACTGATTAACGATTCAACGATTACGATTCGTGGAATCTATTAAACCATCGAAATGATATTTTATCCGCGTTAGAAACATTGACCAGGCTGTCGTCCACGCTACAAATCCACGTGTAAATCCATGTGTAGGCGCATACTGTGAACGTACCAATAAACTTTGTGAAACCCGATACGTTGTGTTGTATGAGAACGAAACGAATCATCGGACAGGCTTCGTAGTTAATTACATTACCTTAAGCTAGTCTGCTGGTAGAACAAGAGTGGCCATTTTTGGCGGGCATCAGCAGCCATTTTTTCGCCTTTGTTCCTGGTATCTTGTATTGTCGAATAACAGCAAGCAAATAAAAGGTATAAAAGAGAAAAATAAACAGGAGGTTCACGCGTAGGAGTGTGAATTATAATAAATTTGTTCATTGAACGCTTTCAGTAACGTGGTGTATGCATCTTTGAGAAAATCGCCTGATTTGGTGGGAAAACCACGCTGTAAAAGCTGTATATCTCGTTATGCGCGCACTGTGTCTTCGTTTACTGTGTCGTTCTTCCTTTTTCTTCCTTTGCATCAGTCTTTTGTTTCTTTCTTTTCTATATGCATTTTCTCAGGTAAAGGAAACTTAACGTAGCCTGCGTATCTGCGTTTGCGAGCATACGCGTACCGGATGACTCGTTGACCACGCTGCCAAGTTACAATAGAATTAACGCAGGTTCAAGTGGAAGCACGCGTCTGATCGTATACAGTGCGATACTACTTACGTGTTCCTCTCGCTCCCCTTTAAAGTTGTTGCCCGAAAGAATTTCATCCATCCGCAATTTTTTTTAACATTTTCATTCGACAATGTTAAACTTCAATTATCCACTCGTTCCCAAGTATTAAGGCTCAAAATTAACCCCCTCGATCTACTCGTTCCCAAGTATTAAAGCTCAAAATTAAGCGGGAAAAGAATTATTAGAGTACCAAATTGAGAACCAACAAAATATAGATGTATCTAAATTAACCCTTTGACTGCTACGGGCGTATGTATGCGTCTCACGAAAGTTACTCATGTAAACCATGGGTGCGTATATACGGCTCTGACAAAAGTTACTCGCGTGGATTCCATAATCCATACGCGTATATGCGTTTGTCAATTTTTCCTTGCTCCCATTTAGAGCAACACAATTACTAATACATCACCGTACACGCGGAGCACTCCATCCGGGAGTATTTAGCAGTCAAAAGGATTAATAACAGCAAATATATCTGCTTGCATAGAGGTTTAACACTCAGCAAAGTGTTAACGCTGTAAATGAATATCGTCGATCACTAATCTCCCGATCGAGTCAACGAGTCGTCCGGTGCACGTCGTAACGACATTAATCGCTTGCAACGAACGTAGGCAAGTATCGTCGATTCGATCACTAGAACCGAGGCAGACGAGCGCGCGTTGTTCGTGCTAATCGCACGGTTGCTCGCGCCTCGAACGAGGAACACGCGTTTCCGCTTCTGGACACGGTGCAGTTACTTAGGAGAAGCGGGAAGTCGGGACACACGGTGCCTGGTCGCCATCGCGAAAGACGCTACTCCCCCCGCGCGATAATCGGTCGCAGGGACATGCCTCGAACCGGAAGTCGTGGAGTCTAAAGCTGACTTACGGGAACGAAGGAGCTGCGGAGGAGGATTAAAGAAAGCTTCGCAACGAACGAGATGGGACCTGAGGAGACGGTTGATCCTCTTGCGTGAGGATTAAGCTCCGCGACGCGACGTTTTCCGTCGCGTACGGAACACGAAAATTTGTCTGCTTTCCGCTTCCTGCCACGAGGGATGCGGGAAAGGAAAGTGCGACGACTGGAGGGAGATCCGTGAAGCTTTCACGTGAAACGGTGTTTCGAGTAAAGCTAACGTCCCTCGAAACGCGGCGGAAGGATAACCCGAACAGTTATCTTAAACGGTTAACACCGTCGACAGACACACCGGAAGTGTAGTAGTCCCCGCGGACCTTAATCTTCCGCGAAAATCACGCTTGATACACGCAGACAAATTTAAGATGAACGATAAACGATTCGTGCGATTTGTTGAAGTGAAAAGAAAAAAAAGAATACGAACGAAAGATATAAGTAGAAAAGAATAAAAGCACACATATACAGAAAAAGGGTATCTATATATAAATATGTGTATGTATATATTATATATATATTGCTTGTAGAAATAAGAATCGTGTGTCCTATCAAGACCTGCAGCCAGCTCTCGACGAACTCCCAGTGTTCAGGTAACGGAAGAACCTATCTCACTCTCAATCAAATCTCTCTCTCTATATATATATATCTGTCTATCTATCTATATCTATATCTGCCTATCTCTCTCTCTCTCTCTCTCTCTCTCTCTCTCTCTGTCTTTCTCTTTGTCGAGCCAAAATGTCAGCGAAAACAAAGTACACGAGAGGAAGAGGAAGAATGCGTATACGCTATCCAACGGGGACGCGCGCTAGTGTTTTTATGCAACAGCGCCGATTCTTGCGTAATTTGCATTCACAACACTTTGTCTCGCCCGCTATGGTGCGCAGCAGTAGGGGGTAGTATCACGGCACTGGTGATTATTAACGCTGACGGTGGTGGTCGCCGGGTTACGCTATATACGTCTCGATTTCGTTCGCTTTCTAAACACGAACAGATATCCGTTGGTAACGAGCAGTTTATTTATCAATATTTTTCTCGCACCGTCAGGGAGTCCCGGGCGAGCAGTGACGCGCATCGTCGCGATTCAAAATCGAGGAACGGAGGAACGATTCGCGGCCTCCGTTCGAGCGACGCCGATCGAAATCGTGTGTCGTGGGCGGGTGAAAAGGAGACGAGGCGAACGTGTCACGTTCGATGAATTAGCGTATCAAATGGGAACCGAATCGTTTTTCGATCGAGGAGACAGAAAAAAACAAAAGAATGAGAGGAACGATGATCACTCGTCACGGATCCAAGAAAGCTTCTAGCGGTCGTGAACAACGAGAGAACAACGACACTGTGTATACCTGTCTCTGTTTTTTGTTTTTCTTTTCCAAACGACGATCTCGTCGAACTGAACGTTTCTCGTCGCCGGGGGCGACGAAGAATTCTCGCATGGCGTCGAAACCCTCGTCGTTGCCGCGTCGAATCGGTCGATCCGGTGGACGAGAACTACCGATTCGCGCGCCGCGTGCAACGGCGGGACACCACACGCTCGATCGCTTCCATTTGACTAGATCGCACCAACGGGTGGATCTTTTTTCCACCCGACAAGGATTCGACGTCCTCTTGTCACGGTGAAAGGGGTCGTACGCCCTGGAGATTGGTGCCTGTCAAGCGGAAAACGGAAGTTTACGCGAAGAATGGAAGTTCGATCCTCGAATGGGTGTCCCTTCTTCCGTTTCTGTTTCAAATTACACGCGATCACC
This sequence comes from Tetrapedia diversipes, assembly GCA_033822845.1. NCBI lineage: Eukaryota > Metazoa > Arthropoda > Insecta > Hymenoptera > Apidae > Tetrapedia > Tetrapedia diversipes. The sequence goes on along the minus strand of JAOPTO010000663.1, from coordinate 44,680 downwards.
CCCAACTGTTTGCACTACGTTTCAGTTCGAACCGCGAACGAAAATGATTTCGATCTACGCGTGAACGGATTATAATGGCGCTTCTACGACGGATTCTGTTGTGGGACCATTCGAGGATCGTGTCATTGGAGTCTGTTAGAACCGTGTAGAATTTTTTTGGCTAGAGAAAACAGTCGCTGGGATAGAGATTGTTGGATGTGTACGCGAAGGTAATGTGACGTTTTGATTTTTTTACAGACGACTCCAATGAGTGATCGATGTACAATATATATATTGTCTATATACTGTATTATTTTGATAAGAAAGTCTTTGGCGTAGGACGTAGAAGTTGATAAAGATTCGTGCATGTTGACTGTTGTGCCGTACGATGTGTCGGTATGAGCCCTCATCGTTTCTTTTTTTTTTCTTTTTTTTTTTTTTTTTGTTCTGTTATGTTCGTCGATCGGGCGTGCCGATCGCGCCGTTTCCACTGATCGATTTATCTGTTGACGATTCCAGCACGCCGTAAGGAGATCATCAAGGTGACCGAACAACTGATCGAGAGCATCAACACTGGCAACTTCGACACGTTCGGGTAAGCGGCACTCTGACGGATAAACTTTCAGCGAACAAATTTTCGATAAAAGGAAAAAGGGATGGCATTCGCGAAAGTACTGATATTTCTGTGAGACAGAAAGTCTATCGCAAAATCTTTTAAATAAAAATCGTCACGGTACCGATATTGCTTTAAAAGGATCCATTTTGGTGAAAAAGAATTCGATGAAAAAATTTCGTTGCGTCGTCAAAATTGTCAGAGAAAATAGATCGATCGTGGTTTTAAAATTTTAGTGACACGAGTATCCGCGGGTATGAAACTTCGATCAGATCTTTTTATCGAAAGTATAAAATAAACATAGATACTTATTATATTAAAATAATAGAGACGAATGAAAATTGAACAAACAGTTCAAACTATATTCTAATGTTTTCAGAAATCTCTGTGATATGCAAATGACTGCGTTCGAGCCAGAAACTCTAGGTAATTTAGTCGAGGGACTGGAGTTCCACAAATTTTACTTTCATAATGGTAATTATGACTCGTTTGCACCACTCTTAATCATACCGCGCTGAGCATCCGTCGCACCATTCTGTATTCGTTGTACCTGTGTTCGATTCATTTCATTCTATTTGCTGCATGTTGTGCCGTGTTAAAGACGATCGAATTTTTATCTTACCCCAGTGTGAACGCCGCATAAAGCGGGCGTTACCGCGTTTCTTCTCCATGCGTTGAAGTCTCCGATCGATCGCCGCTTTCCTCGTCGAATTTAACCTAGATGCAGCTTCTTATTGCACTTTTCATTCTTCTATCGATTTTTATATAAAATTACATGCATGCGCTGGATGCGCAAAATTATCATTGGACGATTCTTCGTACCAGAAAATTACACGTTTAACCCTTATAACTTCAAATGTGCCTCTCAAGCACCACCGATATAATTAATAATATAAATATCATAATTAAAATGATATTACTTCTGAAATGAATAACGATTGTTTTGAATAACTTTAATATTATTACTTACAAGTCATCGTAGCACTTCATTCGCTTGTTTTATAATTGAAAATTTTTATTTTGCGCATTCAGTACCGTGAAACGTTTAATCTACCATAACAATCCAATAAATATTTTTTTCTTTTTTCTTTTTTTAATTGCATTTGCATTGTACAGTTAATGGTGTTAATGGATGAAAAGATGTTCACCTTTTTGGTAAAAAATATTTTGTTCTTCTAACGCATAAGGAGTCGCGGGGAAGAATTACAAAGCCGTGAACACGACGATCCTAAACCCTCACGTGCATCTGCTGGGCGAAGACGCAGCGTGCATCGCGTATGTCAGGCTGACGCAGTACATAGACAAGTAAGTATCAGATACTTTAAAAATGAACAACTGAAAAAATAATTCCGAAACTGTTAACGATAAACCCGTCCCAATTTGAAACCTGAAAAGGAAAAGAACGAACAATAAAAATAATCAAGTATTCGATTTCCGATAACTGTATTATCCAAATGACATACGTATACATAGTTTTTAATCCTTTCTGTTCGCATTAGCGTTAATAATTTGCATAGAAGAACCCTAAGGAGATGCGAAAGAGAATGTCAAAAACCCCCTAGTAACTGATGATTCTAACGAGATCCAAATGTTTCAGTTCGCTTTGTATTAACGGATTGCACAGAACGATCTTAACGAGTTGGGAAGGAGGATTTCAATGAATGAACTCGGTATTTTCCAGACAAGGCGTAGCGCACATTCACCAGAGCGAGGAGAGCCGCGTGTGGCATAAGAAGGACAACATATGGCAGAATGTGCATTTTCATCGAAGCACGGTCACGAGCTCGCCGTTCCCCCTGAATCACAAGTAAATCGACCGATCGGGGATTTAAAGGAAGGAAAAAGAAAGGGAGGAAGTAGAAGAAAAGCCGATGTGTCGGTGGTGGACGCTCGTCGCCTCGACGCGTGGAACGAACGAACCGTGCAAGAACACACACACATACACACACACACACGAACACACTCCGATCCACACTTTTCAACGGGATAAATAGATAAATACGTTAATATGGTCGCGTATCTGTTTATTTATTTATTTATTCGTCGTTGTACGTATATAACGCTAACTAATACATTCACACACTTACACGCGCGCGCACACACACACACACATACACACGTATGCGCGTAAACACGCGTAAGTTAAGTTATGAAGCGCGACAAAAAGGCAAACGGAAGGAAACCAAAAAAGCCGCGAGACTGCCTCGCTTCAGTACCTGCTCAGCGTACTTACCACGAAGAACCACGCGACCCGGTGCCCGGCCCTTGATGAGGGAACGATTTCCGGTGGATGGAAGATGATCCTTCGGGAAGAGGATCAGGAAAAGGAACAGGAGTAAGCTTGGTGGTTGCAGAAAATCGCTGGATATTGTACAGTGATCAGTTTTGTCCTTGGTGTACGGTGAGGATATCGGATGAAGAGTTCGTTGAAGAGCCGCTGCTGGATTTCCTTGGTGGAACAGAGAACTTCAAGGCTTTAGAGGATCCCTAAGTGCGACCAGCCGTACAAATAATGGTCTCGTTAAATGCTTGAAACAAAGATACGACTACTAAAACGTTAGCATCGATAAAAGGAAACTGTAAAAAGGAGGAGGAAGCAGACGTAATTGAATTTAAAGGAAAAAAAGAGCGAAGTAGCAACTGCACTGAGGAAACAGAAGATGTTATAGTAGAAGAAACGCTTCAACTTCCAACACGAAACTGTACAAGATAAAAAATGCACGGTCCAACTTTAGCTGCGGAACGATTGAGAAAAGTCACAGAAGAATGGCCGATAAAACGGTAACGGCAAAAGGAATTACGGTTGGAGAGAGCAAACCATCGCGCCAATTCGAGGACCCTGCCGAGAAGGAGAATCGACGGGGGAAATGGTGAAAATTGGAGCGGAAAGGTGTTCCAGCGGCATCGATGCCGGGCATCGAGTAGGTCAGCGGTGAACGTCGACGGGTAGGATGCGTTTATTAAAACCAGGGAAAGAAGAACCGGAAGCATAACTGTGGTGCACGGAGGAACGAAAAAGGAAGAGGGAAGGAGACGGCACCGGCACGTCGGCATCCACGCGTATTTAGTTCGTACGATAGTCGCTGTACAGAACAATCTTCCATTGTAACTGTTTTCTTCTAATTTTTCGTTCTCGTCTCTCGCTACGACGACACACCGAGAAATCTATGTAGATTCGCGCGCGCGCGCGCTCTCCCTCTCTCTCTCTCTGTTACACACATACATACACGTACACGTACACAGACGTACACGCGGTATCGTTTGTTAGGTAACCACATTCTGTTCCATTTCTTTTTTCTCAAGGATAACGCATCGAGTATGGTTATTTTAGGATCAGTAGTAACTTGCGTAGGTGCGAAGTTACCAGGTTAGAGGAATACGTGTTAATTGTAATTGGTCCGGTCCGATTAATACAATTATAGTAAACATGATTGTGAACGATACCGCGTGCACGATGCACGAGCATCGATTAGTATGCTCCAAGCGAGCAGGCTCAAAATAGGCTGTACGAGCGACGAAAGCGAGGCTGCTCGCTCGCGATGGGCACTGCGATCGGTGCATACGCTCGCGTACACGCGCCATACACACATGAACACGGAGATTACGCACGATAGTCCGAGAGGGAGAGAAGAGCGATGTTTAAACGTTGTTACCTCATCGTCGTAAGGAAGTCTCGCGACTGGCGTGACGCGTAAATCGGCGCCGCGACGCGCGCCCCGCCAGCCCACGTGCGTTTAATTTTACCAGCCGATAACTCGAGTCCCCGAATGCTTGTCGCCGAGCTCCGTTGAACAAGAAGTCGAGCGAACAGTAAAGGAGGCAGGGAAAAGAAATTTCGCGGATCTTTGATAAGAGGCAAGCCTCGTTCGCGTGGTTCGGCGCGCATTCACCGTGTATCAGAAGGGTCGATCCACATCCGGCGTTCGCCGACCGATGAAAGTAAAATGGTCGACGAACAGGCGAACGGAAAGGCGTCGAACGAAGAGGCGGAAGTCGCGGTGCAGCGGCAACAGCGATGTAAAACGTCTCCGTGGACTCGATCGCAAACACGGGTTGGGGAAACTTGGGTGATCTACGGCCCGAACACTTTTTTCGTCGGATTTAAACACCTTCGTTCAGAGGAGAATGAAACAGGAACGGCAGAGCGGAGGGAAGAGGAGGCGTGAATAAAAAAAAATGGAAGGGAGAGAGGAGAAGAGGAAGGGTGAAGAAGAAACAAAAATTACACACGATAAATCTTTCTTACACCGTTCGTACATCCTCTATTAATTAATTAATTAATTAATTATTAAATACGACTTTACAAGAGTATAAATCGATTATATATATATATATAAATGAACAAGATTACCTAGGGAAGAACACACATTTTCGGGGATGAGGGAGGGGGAGGGGTTTGCGTGGGGAATAAGGGGCAAAGAACGATGGAGAAGGGAGGAGAAAGAAACGAAAGGGGGTGAATTCTCCATCGGCGAGAAAAATTAATTCGCAGGAACATTTTCGCCATCTTGTTATATAATATATATATATACACACATATATATACATATATGTTATAACACGTGTAGGGGCGCGCGCGCGCTCGCGCGTACGTTTCTCTGACGTTTAAAAGTATCGAGCTGCGCGTTGTCGTTGGTCGTTGGTACTTAATTGTCGACTACTGTAAACGTTAACTCGTTCCTCTATCGATCGAGCGTTGATCGAGCGTGAAATCGATTTTTCTGGTAGAACTCAAAGACGCTCGAGAATCCGCGCGCGCGCGCTCGCGCCCCGCAACCCTACCGCGTATGTATAGTAATACCAGAAGAATAGCGAAACGGGAAGGGGGGATAACGAAGCGGTGGAAGAGGAGGAAAGAGGCGAAGGTGGAGGAAAGGAAGGAAGAAGGACGATGAAGATGAGGAGAAAACAAACGATTTAATATATTGCAGATACTATATTATAAATATAAATATAAACATAAAAATTAAACCTTAAGGAATAGTTATTTCTACTACTCTAATTCGTCGCTTCTACGTGTGATTGTTGTATAAAAAAAAAAGAACAAAAAATACGATTATTGATTTATTATCATTGTTATTACACGATTATCATTACACGTTACGACTACTACTATTACTATAATTATTATTAATTATCGCCGAGCGAAAGCAGTATATTAGGGAAGGAACGGGAGCACGAAAACTGTTGGGGGAAAAAAATGATGCTTGGGCAAAGAAAGTAATAACGAAAGAAGGCGTGGGGAGAAGAGGAAGAACGAACGAACGAACGGAGAAGGAAGAGAGTAGAATAGTTTGTACGATCCAACTTTCTTTTTTCCTACGATAAATAGTATTGTTAATTCGCGTGCGAATGGATCTCCAGATGAAAGGAACGGAAACAGAAGGGAAACGTGCGTACATCCACGTGTAACGCGTGAACGGAGAAGAAATTGAGACGCGAGACAGAAGAGGGAAAAAGAAGCAGGAGGAAATAAGTAATAGCGTTTAACGATCTTTATTATACACATTTATAAATACGAGTTTACGAGTCGTTGAGCGATCCAGAACTGGCAGAAGATACACGAGCAGAGGATATAGGTGGAAAAATGGCACACGATAATATCGTTTTAGATGATCCTGTATCGATTGCTCGTGGAAAATTGAAGAGTGTATCGCGGTATGTTCATTTAAAGTGTGAAGAACGGCACACGCTCGCGTTATTTACGAAGTTGTTTCTTATTGAACGAAAATCAAGAAAATAATTAGCAAAAAAAAAGCAAGAAGAAGAAGAATGAGAACGAAAGAGGAAAGCAACGGTAGAAGGAAAATAAACGAACAAATAAATTTGAGGTGAACGAAGAAAACAGAGGAGAATAAGGTTCGTAACTGCGGAGGGACGTGTCTCGCTTGCCCGCGTCGGATTTTGCTGAAAGTCGTTGTTTAAACGAATTAAATAAAACATTCGAACGCCAACAACCATTTCTCCGGTGTCTCGTTAGTGTAACTCTCGTAGATTATTGCATAACAGTACAGTTTAGTGTTGTAGTAGCGTTAATTGTTCTACGATCTACCTATCAGGTTCTCTCACATTCCGTACAACGTCTACCGGAAGTTCCAGTTGTTGCCGTCCGTTTCCGGCGGTTTTCAAGTTTCTCGAACGATTCGCTCCGCTTAACGTAGAAACGGATCTGTAGTTTCTTTGTCTCCTCTCCTGGTACTCTCTTCATTTAACGTGTTCAAAGTTTCTTAAGTCTATCTATCTATCTATCTATCTATCTGTCGGCATAAGCTTTTGAAATTTCTTCAAACTTTTTCTCCGTGATCTTCTGCAAACTTGCTTCGCCTCGCCCCCGGTTTTGTTCTTCGACTACCAAAGCGTTCGTTAGAAGACATCGTTCAATCAGCACTCGTTGGTATTACCTTCGTTAATATTTCACACGAAAATTCCTCATTGCAAGTCTCACCAAGCCACGAGATTCAAGTTACGCGATCAAACCCGTACTATGCTGCAACACGCTCAAACGACTCGCTGAAGAGTCACGTGTTCGATCGTCCACCTCTTCGCAGACGAGTTAATGCGTCACGTTGCACTTTAGAGCCGATCCAGCCAGGAATCCGGGTACTTCTCGCCGTTTCCTCTGATCGCGAACCACGAGGAGAGAACAGAGAGGACGTCGATCGTTCGAACGAGTTACGATCGGTTTCGGTGACTCATGTAGTGGTTAGCTCGGATCACGGAGTGTCACGGGGTGTAGCATCGATTATAAGATCCACGTGAGTAGTCGATCGTTCGCGCGTGACATTTTGCCTCGGAGAAGCCACTTTCAGCAAGATCTGCTTAATCTTCGGATATCGTGCGCGTTTCGAAGTCGTTCGAGGTTTTTAAATAGACGAGAGAACGGCTCGAAGAGTTTCGTATTTATAGAGCAACGGAAGAGGAACAATTTTCTGAGGAGTTCGAACGTGAAGATGATCGAGAAGAGAAAAAGGGGAGGAAGAGAGAAGATGGATGATCGACGAGGTATTTTCGTCGTTAACCCTTTCCTTCGACACACATTCGATCGTTTTAAACGAGTTAGGTGTGTAGAGCCAAGAACGTCTAATAAAATTCTTTCGACTGAATCGTGCGTTTCGATTTTATGATCGATACCGGTAAACGTTAACGATCGTTCACGTAAACAGTTTTACTTTTCCTCTACATACGATCTTCCAGATCTTCTTTAACTTCAACCGACTAACCTCGTTGTGGTGCGTGCACACATACTGTTACGCTGATTCGAACGTTTTAGCTTGTCCCCTATTGTTACGTTAAGAATAAAGAGCGAGTTCAACGATCGAACTGGAAAGGAACACAATTCGAATCCTCCCTCTCTTACTACGAGCCTTGACTTCCGTTCGATGTCGTTGCAAAACGTTGAAGCAAGGACAGGTAAGAGAGCTCGAAGAAGTGTCGCTTTTGACTGGTAAATCGTTTTCTAAATCCAGTTTTCGTTAAAAGAGGATAAATAGAAGGAACATACTTGGAAGTGATAAAAAAATTGGACACGTTTGAAAAATCGAAATTTCGAACACTTTAATATTTGTAAGCTTGAAAGTTTGAATATTTAAAAATTTAAATACTTGCAAGTCTGCAAGTTTAAATATCTTGCGAAATCGGTGTTAGCCAGTCGCGTGCTTTTTCACGCGAAAATCGGAGGAGGTATTGTCCAGGAAAGCAAAAGGGGAAGAAACTAAAACGGCGTTACGCCGTGATAACCGAATTACCAAATTCAATCGACAGCTTAACGGTTCGTCGCCATAGCGTGTAATTAAATTAGTAAGTCGTGTTTAAGGATGAAAAATCGTCTTCTGCGTGAGATTATCGTAACCGCACCGACATTCTTCGTTGAACCTCATTAGTTCACGCGCGTGCGCACACACACACATACATACATACATACACACATGTATACCAACCAATCGGTTGTTACGAATGCACGATTTTATTACAGCGATTTTTCAACGCCACGTTTTAGAAAAGTACACACATACACACACACACACATACGCAACAGCGAAACCGGGATCAGCCGGGAATTTTTAGAAATGCGGACTGAAACGACAACCATAATAGCCCGTGGAACAAAATGAAATAAATAGGTAAAACCGTATATCAAGTTCCTCCTGAGCGTTCTTCCGGGGTGCGTGATCTGAAAGCCGCGTACACGAAGTCCTGTGGGATGCGATGAAAAGTATAGTTCGATCGTTATACCGAATTACTTTTTACCTTGTATTCTGTACTCGTTTTCCCGGTGTCTGTGATTAAAATATCTTAAGTCGTATCTTCGACGAAGAATTTATTTGAGAATTAGGAAAAAGAAGAGATTCGGTAGAAAATATTTCTGTTTGTATTCAAGAACAGACTTTCCCATCCCTTTCTCTATTTATTTTCTTCTAATCGTTTCCCTGCTCTTTTTTATTTATATTCCTCGGTACACGTGACGTTTAAAGTTTAAAGTATAAATCAACAAGCTTAAGCGATTTCCTTTCTCATGTGATTTATTAAGTTTACAACGTTAAAAAAAAAAGAGGTGCTGGTGGTGGAAGGCTCAGCTGTGTCTCGAAGTATCGATCTTCCTTGGCCAGTTTACGGGCGAAGCCATTGCTACTGTTGGTATCAACATTTTCTTGTTAATTTCATGGAAGTTAGGGAAAAAACATTAATGCAGCAGGTAACGATGCCTTTTAGCTAACCGTATGGAAATCGACGAGGCTATCGGTACTCCTTTCGCGACGCATTCTCTTCCTCTACCAATATCTCCATTCTAGAACAGAAACCAATACACTTCGAGCTATATTTTTAATCGTTCATTCCTCCCCCCCTCTCCGCTAGTTAATCTCTCAGAGATTACGAAGTCACACGAAACAATCGTACCGTCTTTCGACCGTTTCGAGAAGAGAACCTGGAAGGGAAGAATGGATCTCAGATTCCTAAACAAAGAAAACGAAACGAAAATGATAAAAACCAAAAAAAAAAGGAAAGATGAAAGATGGCGGCTGCGAGGAGAGCGACGCAAAGACGCGGTCTTCGGCTATTTCGACCCTCTCCTTTCGTCTCTACTTCGAGGGTCCGCGTTTCGAACAGTTTTTTAACGTTCCGTCAACTTTTTGCGATCCTACCTACAAAACACGCAACCATCAACTTATCGATTATCGTAATTTTTAGCGTGTGCGTGCGTCCACTTGTGCATGCGTGCGCGTGCTCCTTGTTGCACGAGTGAAACTAATTGAGGTACAGCTCGGTCGACTTTGCACGACCATCCTCGAACCGGGATCGATCGGATCCACGGTTTCGATCGATCTCGCGGCCGATTTCGACGCGCACGCTGCCGCTTAGCTAACGCGTTCAAATGCGAGACTTAAGAAGCTGTCGCATAAGTTTTGTCCTGCGACGTGCCTCCGGTGCGTCAAACGCTGGAATTCGAAGCGATTTCCATTTAAGTTGGTATCTTCGATCAACACCTTCTCGAGGCTAAGATCGCACGGAACGCGTTAACGAAGCGATCGAACAAACTATTAATTACCAATTTCAATCAGCGTCGATACTCTTACATATCTTCTTCGTTGCAAAATGTTGGGGGAAAGAAGGGACACCAAAAAAAAGGAAAAACAAAAACGCATGATCGATCGATGAGAACTCGCCGATGACAAAGTGAATCGCGACGGTGCGATTTTTTAACCCTCTGCTTTTTATCGTCGAGCGTGCGCGTCGAACGGCCGTGATACTCGAGCATCGTTCGAACAGACAGACAAAACGTAAACCGAAGAGCAAACACACTTTCGAGCTTAACAAAACCCAGGAGTTAAAAATGTTTAACGAAACAAAAGAAAAAAAAAAGAGAAAAACGTAGACGACACGTGGAGTGAGGAGCGGATGGAACGGAAACCCTGAACGAACGCGAAAGACAAGATCACGAGTTGGACAAACGGTATGAAAGAGGAGACGCGCGTACACACGGGTACAGGCGTAAAACGGGAGAGAATACCGAGAGATCGAAAATATGAAGAGTCCTCAATTGAATTACGTGGACGCCGCGTTGAACGGAGAAGAAAACGAACGAGAAGAGGAAAAGGGAAAAAATAGAAAAAAAAGAAAACGGTATATTACGAATTCTTTAGCGGACGTGCGATCCAACTGTGCCTCGAATAAAATCTTGAGCGACGTCCCCTCCGACTAAAACGAGAAAACGAGAAAATGCAGAAAAAAAAAAAGATGCAACAAAAATAAGAACACGTAACGATTATGATATGTAATAGATTGTAAACGTTCACTACTATTCTTATTGATATTATTGTCATTATTATTACTGTCATCATTATTATATTGTCATTGTTATTGTTACTATGATTATACCGTCGTCACGCGCGCATTTTAGAGGAATTATTCACGTGCAATCTGCGATGGCGAATTTCCCGCGCGACATTCGTGTTTTTACTTCTTGAGCGTTGCGATGGAGAGAGAGATTGCGAGAAAACGAGAAGAACCAGAGCACATACGAAAGCGGCCAGAGAAAGAGTGAAAAGCGGTTGAAACGTGAACGACACCGGATAGAGGAAACACAATAAGAGTCCTCTGAGAGATACGCCGTTTTCCGGAAACAAAAATACGCTACGATTCCGTGCGTACCAAGGTAGCGAATTTTTCCCGCCGGAAACGGAGCCTCGAACACGTTTCGAGTTCGATCCTCTCGCGTTCGAATCAAACAAATTCGTTCTACGATCATCGATCTTCCCTGTGTGCTCGTCACTTTCCTTCGCTCGGATTAAACTAATTAAACTCACTCGTTACCGTTAACGTAGCCTCGAAGCTATAGCAAACTAAGTAACTTTTATCGAAGCGAATCCGCAACGGTAAAAATCGTCTCGAAACGTTCTCGACTCCTAGATCTCTGCGTCTTCTTTGATTCCAAACTAATTTGCGATCCAACGCCGAGTCTCAGCTTCCGATAGATGATCGATAGGGGGGAGTAAACTTGCGGTAGTCTAATTATAAAGTAATCTAATCTTCGTTAGTTGTACGCTCTAATAACGTCGCGGAGTACATTGTAACCCGAAGATCGATGATCGAGACGGTGGGATCCAGCGCGGAAGGATCGCGAGTCGAGCCCTCCGCTTCCGGTTCCCGCGCTCTATCCGGTGTCAACAAGACGCGACCAGTCCTTGCGTTCGACGAGGGAAACCCGATCCACGGGGGCCTTCGGCTTCCGTGATCGATCCTCGAGCCTCGATCCTTCGTCGAGACGCTGATAGATGTCGCCCCGTTGGAGAACAAAAAATGGGAAACGCGAACCGGAGAACGGAAGAAAGAACGAGAAACAGAGTGAGAATGTGTGAGAGTATACGATAGAGTGAGTGTGAGAGTGAGAGTAAAAATGAGAGCGTCGAATAAAGAGAACGAGAGAGAGAGAGAGAAAGGTAGAAAGTGTGTGATTATTGAAAAAAAAAAAAAAATCTCTCATCGGTACATTTAATATAATGCTAATTCATTATTACAGACATTATTGGATTTACGGTAAACGGATAAGCGATTGATTACAATTTTGTCCTAATGTTCAGAGAAATAAAACAAGGAAATACACACCCGGCCTTGTTCTACACTTCCGATTCTGCAACGTACCACGTGATTCCTGATCCGTCGCTCGTCCCGACCGTTCGCTTCATTTTTAATCTTAATATTTCTTTACATTCTAAACACTACATCGATTAGATCGATTGGATTTCGGACTTCACGAGCAAAATCTGCAAAAACAATTACTATTATTCCTAGCAATTTTTGTCGACTTTTATCGATGGAGTTATACGAGTATACCCAAATTTAACAATTTTCTAATTCTACGATTTAAAATTCTGTGTATGATGTATGTCTATTTTTCTTAGTACATGTATATTAGAAATAGATGTACAAGAAATGTCCGTAAATCTAGTGTTAACAACTTTCGCTATCACTATGGATCACCGTTACCCTTTGTCGCCTTATCAACAAAAGGTCCACCATTTAACACCTGTTCGTTTTTTTTTGAGGATTTTTACCTTTTACCGTTCACCGACCTCATCTTCCAGTAATTTGTACAAAATCGTTGCGATTCCCTCGTTAATTGTGACGATCGAACGGATAAACCGAATCAAGTCCCGTGTTAACGCCTCGGTACGGTTCACCGAGTGCAAGATAAACTCTGTTGCGAGTATTAAGTAACGCGCGTTCGAATTTAGGTGACTGATAGGCAAACGATGTTCAGGGCGAGCGACAGATAAGGCGCAATCGCGGTGTTTCACGTTTCTGTTCTTTTTTCCCTGTCTTTCTAATGCGACGTCTCTTTCATTCGTTGTTCCTCGATCGAAACACTCTTCCTCCCACCCCTTTAGCCTCTCTTTATTCATAGATCATGCACACACAGACTCACACGAACAGAACCCAACGAACACCGTTTTCTCCATTAATTCGTTCTGACGCAACATTTTTAGAAGTATTTATTAACACTAGGTTTACGGGACCCGTCAATTGAACGGGTTTCAGACTTCATGAGTCAAATTCGCGAAAATAATTACTATTATTCTTAGCAATTTTTTTTTTTTTTTATTAATGGAGCGATACAAATATACCTGCAGTTTCAAATTCTTTTTGATGTATACCTATCCCTTGGTATATGAATATTAGAAATAGATATACAAGAAATGTCCGTAAATCTAGTGTTAAACAATGTTATCGAACCTTATCGAATCGTTATATCAGAAAAATCTTCGTCGAAACAAAAAAATATAAATATATATATATATACACACACACACACATATTTATTTTAAGCCGTATATAGATTATAATTGTTTGCTGGGATCTCGTTTCAGCAATTGTTCGACAACGCGTTTCGCAAGTTGGCGAAACTTTTTCGTTCGTTTCGCGCGACGATCAATTTGTAATTTGCTCGATCTTTCTCGTGCGCTTCGTTCTCGTCGGTGTTACAACTCCGTTATCTAATAATAATGTTAATTACGTTCACTCGTACCCCGTTATGTGCGTCGCCATAGTCATTATTTTATTATTATTATTATTATTATTATTATTATTATTATTACTATTATTTAAACGATTATTACGATTACGGTTAATTTTATTACAAATGCAGCGTTCATATTTTGTTAATTAAATTAGACTCTGTTGTTGAACGAATCACGTATTTCGTTTTTTATTAATTTCCGATCACGCTCTAAACACCCGCCACCCTTTCTATTTCTTGTCGACACGCGTTCCGTTGCCTCGCAACGAATATCGACGATCGAAACGGCGATTGGGACGTTTCTGGGAGAAGCGGGTAAGGTGGTGAACACAAAGAAACGACACCAACAGAATCTTCAGATCTTTCAGAATTTTTATTATAAATAAATCCTCTTTAATCGACACCGTATCGTGGTATCCTACAACGACCTTTTCCCCTCGGTGAACCCTCTCGCTGAAATGTCTAAAACACGCTCTAAGAGAAAACGGACACACCGTTCACCGGGATCTCTCTTTGCAAGCGTCCCCTAACACAGTAACTCGCAAGAAGCGTTCGACTACATTATCGTTCAACCGACCGAACGAATCTACGTACTTTAGCGGTGGCTACGCTCCCTATCCTTAATAAATTACCTCAAAAGAATCGGTTAATCTTCTGTTAAGCTTTGTTATTTGTTCACACAGCAAATACTTCTCTTTCTCGACGGAAACGGGCGCTGATTGCGCGGGGAAAGAGAGGCGTTTTGGGTTTTGAATTAGTTTGCGAATTCGGTAAAATATAGATAAAAAGAGTATACACAGAAAGCTGAACTTACAAAGGAACGAACACGTGTGTAATTGTCGTGAGAAAGTAGGGCGTACATAAAGTTGTCTCATTTGGCGAGGAAGCAAAATGTCAAGGTTCAGTCTCTTAAACGGAACCCGCTATTTATAGTCTATACACTTTTATCGTGCATTCTCTAAGGCTCATTTAACAGAGGATGAATGAAGCGAGTCTTCGATTGATCCTTGCTTAATATATTGCATGCGGATATGTTTCGCCGCGGACTTACGCGGGCATTTTTTCGTGAATTTCGCGGGAGTTTGATCATTCGGTAAAATGGCAATAAATCTAAAACTACTACGTTTTTCTCAACAAAACTCTTTTTATTTTACCCTTATGCTTTATGAATATTTAAAAAAAAAGAACATCTTTTCTAATAAAATAAATAGAATAAATTTTTTATCGTACTTATATGATACCCGGTCTCTAGCACAAGTCTACTAAATATGTTTTCCGCATGCAATATGTTAACTGTAACAGTCTGACGTTATTTATAAACACGTGCGACGAATGATCAATCAAAAGATGCGCTTCGCTTGCATCCCAAATAAAACGTACTTGGTTCCACTCAGAGAACCGAACCTGACACACCAAGATCCCGTACAAAGTATCCAAAATATTTCACCCTATACACCATAACGTTTCCTCTCCTTAACCCTTTAACTGCTCTGGGCGCGTATATGCGTCTGACGAAAGCTGCTCTTGTCAAGAGCACGTATATGCGCCTCTGGCGAAAGTTACTCGCATGGATTATAGACGCATATATGCGTTTATCAATTTTTCTTCGCTCCCATTTAGAGCAACACAATAACTAATAGAGCGTCGTCCACGCAGAGCACTCAAAGGGTTAAATGGAACAACTTTACGAGCATTGCGAACTCTACAAACGATTATTACTTCGCGCAAAGCTCTCGAAGGATCGAACACGTCGCATAAATACACAGAGAGAGAAAGAGAGAGAGAGAGAGAGAGAAGAAAAAAGCGACGGAAGAAAAAAAAAGAAGTAAAGAAACCTGACTTATCTTTGCCCGCGATAATTGCACGATACGCGGGGCTTATCAGATTAAATATTGTTCGGATTAATCGTAAATTATTCTCGCGACGATAAATCATACATGTACGGATTAGTTTTTTTTCTGCTCTTTTCTTGTTCTTTTTTGTTCTCCGTTCCGTTCTGTTTTCTTCGGGTACCGCGACTGGAACTGTGATCGGCCAAGTGAGACGTCGTCGAGATATGAAGCTGGTTCCGGTTGAAATCACACGGGTTTCGGTTGCGATCTCGGATCTTCACGGACGACAGTATCGCCGAATGCAGCTTAGCCACCTCGCAATTCGCCGGCCTCGTCGCCGCTCCTCCTCCGGTTCCGACAGCGTCCTACAAAAGAACCGGAATTATTCTGTAATATCTCGTTTCAGCCTGTGGAAAGCAATCTAACAATAGACTACTATGTTTGCTGTTCGCGTACGGATGACCGAGAGACGAGCTAAACGCCACGACAGATTCGTTCTATTAAATATTTTTCTTCGACGGGCTAACCGTGTGATGAACGAAAAGGTGTCGAAAAAAATGGTACTCCACTGTCGTACTAATTATCTGAGGACAAAGTTACGAAGGAAATTATTGCTTGCTCTTTTTCTGACTTTTTCCTTTTTTTTTTTTTTTTAATTATGTTAGAACGTTTTGGAAATGTGGTTGTCTGCAAAACGGGTGGAAGAAGAAATTGTTAATGGAAAAAGAAGATGAGCTTGTGTTAGGAATTAATGGATAGATTGAAAATAATATTGATGCACATGAACATACATAGCATTCAAGGGAGTGGATTCTTTTTAATTCTACAGCTTTTTAATCGAGAGGAATGATCGTTATCGATTGAATTGATGGAAGAGTTTTGAGTAAGAACATTTAGATGGCCACGAAAATGAAGAAGTGAATAAAGTAAAGTCAGTGATGGTTGCGTAATTTCGTTCGATAGATGTTACGTGCTCGCTACTATTGATCTAATATTGAGAACAAGACGAGTATTACATATACATAGATAGATATTTATATTGCGTGAAATGTCTGCCCATACCGTGATTTAGCCCGTTTTCTATAATATAAAGAATTAATACCGTTTTTAACTTTATTTATCTTTCGCGATAAGCTCGCAACAATAGAAAAAAAAGAGAAAAATAAAAATATTCGACAGTTAAAAACACGCATTTCCTGGTATACATTAAAGATATATTGTGTTTTGATTAAAAACTTTATTTTCATCGCTACAATAATTTCAAGTAATAGAATATCGTCGTGACATTACATGCTCATGTCATTTGATCGATATTTCCGTCTCTCGCCCTCTCTCTCTCTCTCTCTTTTATATACATATGAAAATTTTTTGTATGCATAAAAAATTACAAAACCTTTTATCTTCGATATTATCGTCGTTTACGTTATATTAACCGTTTGCTCTTTTTTCGTTTTTATTTTGATTTAATACTTGGCCTCTTAGGCTTAGGAATGATAAAACTAAGACTTTGTACTTTGCTTTTTCCTTCTCCGAGAGTTTTTTTTTCTTACTTTTTTCCTCTCTTTTTCTTTCTTAACTCCATATAGTGTAAAATTTGCAAACAAACATACAGCCGATACACCTATACAAGTACGTTTATATAACTGCTTAAAAAAAATATATAAAAAAAGGAGAATAAAGTACGATGAAGATTTATGGACATAATGGTGGTATTACAAAAGCTATGGACAAGTTCACAACGTGAAAAAAGGGGGGGGCGGGGGGGCAGTCAGATAAAACCTTTGTACATCGTTATTTACTCCGATACCTACGCGTTAAACGGGAAATGTTGCCGAATTTCTTCAGTATATATTATACTCTTAATTATGCTGATCATACTAGTGTAGAGTACTATCTTGGGAAGTATTATTATAAATTTTCACTACCTCTGCGTATCTGATTGAGACATGCCAACATTCTGATCATAAAAACAGCCGGTACAGTCATTGTGTCTTTTGTCTCTTCCAGCATGACTGCGTTCCTCTTTTTCAGCTGTAAAGTACACAATGTCAGTAGATCGTATTATTCTCATACATCACCACGTGCACTCGATGATGAACAATGGTTGAGACTTACATCTTCAGCAAACTTTTCGTCGAAGCTGGACTCTTCGTTAATCGGCGCCCAAAGCTTGACGTCGTAATCGATGCCAGCGGTAGCGAGCAACGGAAGATACGGATGCGGTTGCAAACAATTAACGACATGTTGATCTGCCTCGAGCAACATGCACAATTTCGCCGTGTCCTTTTCCCATATGAACACATGACCACAATCACTTCCCGACATGACGAAATCATTCCCCCAGAAGTTTGCCTCTTTGATCATAGTCCTAAAGAAACTAGAGTCAAACGGAGGAAGACCAACTGATCAGATAATATGGCGGTCTTATACGAGATGGCCCACACCGTTCGAAGGCTTTTTCGGATTTGAAAGCAATTCTGGTTTCCGATTGCAAATTCAAACATGTCGCTGTACATATACATTGAATACAAAAGTTAACACGTTATGTACACGAAAGGTACCAAGCTCGCCGAATAGAATTGGTGTTTCAGTAAAATCCCACTAGTATTCTCTACGACAACACCATATCGCTGATTATCATCCAACATTTAGCCGATTAGAGAAGTTCCGATTACAAGTTTTTGTTAATCTTTTAGTCACAAGATTTAATCATATAGACACCCTCGTATGTATAGCCTTCTCAAGGTTCCGTCATTTATTACGCGTGAATTTCGTTAATCGTTGGCGACCACCAGATTAAGATTACCACAATAGTAAAACCAACACTGTACCTGGCGTTACGGTGCCCCATATACTTTTGCTTCACACGAAGCTCCGTCACGCATGTTTTATCGAAGCTTGCCGAACCCCTTCGCTGTTGAGAATCGCCCATGGCTTCATCTATTTCTCCTCCCATTGAATTTCCTAATCTACATTATCAAGAAAATGTATATTTCTTTTGCTCAAGTACGTTACGCTGCATATAAAAACATTCTAGCTATAAGATTCTAAATGCTCCTAACATACCTTTCACCAGGCTGTATATCTTCGTCGTCGCTATCACTAAAAGCGCTTTCATCAGTCTCTGTCAAAAAGATAACGCATGATTTCTGATCTCCTGCGAGATACATCTGTTTACATCGTATCTACTACTTACTTTCTTGTGTGTCATTATATCGTATGTGTTTGTCATGATTTCTACCCGAAAATGTTCCACTACATCCAGATGGACCTTGCAATAGAATATTTTATATGAAATCGATAAAAAAAAAACAAAGACTTACAAAACAGATAAAAGAAAAGATAATATACTTACCCGCATGGTATCCATCGCGAATCATTTCATCGGCTACACCAAGAGATATAGTTGCGCTTGTCGAGCTTTTATCCGTATAAGTTAAACTTACAGCA
This sequence comes from Tetrapedia diversipes, assembly GCA_033822845.1. Classification (NCBI taxonomy): domain Eukaryota; kingdom Metazoa; phylum Arthropoda; class Insecta; order Hymenoptera; family Apidae; genus Tetrapedia; species Tetrapedia diversipes. Next base: position 25,794 of record JAOPTO010000663.1, on the reverse strand, counting down.
GGTTCACTACCGTGTCTGCAAGTAAAACGTAAACGAATAGAAATATTCGATCGAAGTACCAATCTAACTCATTTAGTATTATTCATTCTTGGATATCATACTTTTCAAGGAATCCAACTCTCATTTTCGTCAATCTATCTTGAAGATTTTCCATCATGTGCCCTTCCGGTTTATTTTCCATACTACTACACGGAGAATCTTCATTACTACTTTGATCGTTACTACTTTGATCGTTGCTACTTTGATCGTTGCTACTTTGATCGTTGTTACTTTGATCATCTTCCGGTACATCACCGGTATTATCCACAGTACGCGATGAACACGGTTGTACTGAACACATTTGCGTTTCTATTTGACTAGATTCAGTTTCCATAGGAACAAGTGGTTTATGATCGGCCAACAAGCTTTCATTAACCGTTTGATTCGAAGGCATAATTTCATTGGATGGAGTTTCCTCTTTCGTTTCTGCGGAGTGACTCGTTCCGGGTTTACTTTGCATGCCGCTAGTACTCGGACCTTCAAATTGTAACTCTGAAACGGCTACGAAATATTCAACTTATCATTCCAGCAATCTGATAAAAATCAAACATACTCAAATAAGATATAATTAAATACCTATTTCTTGATTAGCCTCAGTCGCACCGCTTTCAACTCTCTCGGTTTCGTTGTCTCGTCTTTCCTCGCTAGATTCCGCAACACCTTCGTTGCTATTTTGAGCATTATCTTGCTGATCGATCACACCTTCTAAACTATCTTCACCGCCACCACATAATGCGGTTCTAGTGGCAGGATCATTTAACATTCTACTTAGAACATCCGTCATTCGTTGCATCAACGACGTATGAAGAACAGGTCTGGCTTGAGCAATTTCTAAAATACAGGAAAAAGCCTGTGCATATTGTTATTTTGAGAAATTAAAGATACCACAATCATTTAACGTTCAAGTACCTGTACCGCTACGTCGGCCCCCCTCGCACTCAGGTCGAGCATCGGGTCCGGTATCGGACCAATCTCCTCTGAGTCTTAATCTACGTACCGGTAATGGTGAGCGTAATCTTTGCTTCTTACCCTCTCCTTTTCTAACTGTAGCATCTTTCTTCAACTGTATACTAGCTTGGTCCTAAGTAAAATGATCGATTTTGTAGCTGAATATAATATGCATGTACTTCTGAAAAAGGATGTTTCTTTTACCTTCACATTAAACAAATAAAGATGATCACTGCTATAACTGACAAGAACATCCTGTCCATCTGGACTGTAATTCAAAGATGTTATTCTGTAAGAATTTCCTTCAAATTCTGGAACAGTAAAAGTGCATAAGGCCCTTACTACTCCAGGTGTGTCTGTCCATCCTGAAAAGTTATTCAGTACACCTTCCATATTTCCTTACACTAAAATTGTTAAATACATTAAACGCTAGAATCACCAGTGGCTCGGGTCCCAAGTGTTCTTCTATCAAGTACTCTAACTGTACTATCAGAACAACCTATTGCTATTTGATGAGGTGAAGCAAGATTTACAGACAAAGCTGTTATAGCTCTCTCACACGCGATTAATACATCCTCTGTACACCTTGAGGTATTACACTTGTCCTTTATTCTAAGATCGAACCATCTCACAGTTCCATCTTCTCCACAGCTTAGAAAATTATGCGGTTCACCGGGTATTGTCGCTATTTCGTAAGTGGTACCAACATGGCAATTAAATTGATTATGAAACGTTTTTGTTCTTCTCATTAAATCTGTAAGTATTAAAATCTGTCTGTTATAAATTATTTAGACTTGTAGCAATGTGTTTTCACGCCTTACAAAAGGTTATAGAATCTTCACCTGTATACAAAATAATCCCATCACCGCTACAAGAAACTATTCGGTGATCTCCACTGTTAGGCAGAAACTTTGCACTAAATATATTTGCTCTATGACTGGTCTTGTAGTCTGTTAATACCTGTAATAGAAAAGTGAAAGCAAGTTGTTGATATCTCTAATGCAATTTTTCCTTTCCTATCAGCAATATTTTTATAATTATTTTCTTATAATATGAAATACACATATATAACTTCTTACTCTATTTAATTAGTAAGATAGTTCTAGATTGATGGTTCTAGATGATAAAATTAGCACTACATGCATTACAAGCAAAGGTTTTTATTCATTTGGCAAAGCTTCTACATTTCTATCTGTGTCAATGTTAGACCTTGACTAGAATTAAACTATCTATGATGTTTCCTTGAAAAAGGTTTACTGCCAATGTAACTTCCTTGAATGTACTTCCTTTCAATAAAAGCTATAACTACTCAATCTTATATAATAGATTTTTGATAAAAAAATAATAACAGAAAGATTTCTATAAAGATACCAGTCTTTTATCCTATAATGTATAAATATATGTGTGATATATTTATAAGTGTGACAATGTAATAATATTAAAGTTATTATATCACATTTTGAATAAAAACAAAAAATGTAAAAAATATAATATAATAATTAAATATTCTGTTAACAACTAAAAATAATAATAATATCAAAATTAATATTAACAAAGTATCAAGTAACAAACATTTTTAAGTTTCTTAAACTGCTCTGTCAGGGTGAAAATATAAATAACCTTGGCACAAAATTTTACAAGATATATGAATATAAGTAAAATCAATGTATTAAAATAAAGAATACTCTGCTCCATTGAATTAACATCTTAATTTATTTATAGTTTAATAATATTTTACAGTGAAAGAATGGTCATTATATAAAAATTATAGATACTTTGTTTAGTTGCAATCCATAGACATTAATTATCTTCTTTATACACACCCCTAATTTAATGAAATGTATGATAATAATCGTTAATAAACACTTACCTCATAATTATAAGCATTTGTAAGAACAAGATGTTGATCATCACTACCGGATAATATCAATTCTCCAGTAGCATTCCAACAAACAGAGTTTACACAACCATTATGAACTTTTAATCTCTTCAACAATGCCATACGCTGCATCATTTGAAGACTTGCTGAAATGTATTGATACAAAGAAATGATTTGAAGGAAATTTTAAAAAATCCGGAAAATTTTAACCTTTTCTTTTTATATTTAATTGTAATATAATCATTCTTATGCAAAAAATATTTAGGATGTATCAATACAGCATTATTCAATATTTGATAATTTGTTTCCATTTGATCAAGATTGTTAAAATAAAGGAAAAACCCATTTTATCACACACCGTTACACTTCACAATGACGTTACCAAATTCTTGCTTCAAAAAGTATCGGATAACATACCTTTACTACTGGAGTAAAGCTTCATCCTGGTGCAGTCATCGTACGGCTGATAATAAATGTCACGAAACATACTCGAGTGTGTCTTCTTCATAGTTATTCCTTAACTGTTTCGGTTAAAATTAAGCATCAATTTGCAGCACGCATCGATCCTGGATTAATATCAAATATCTGATAACCGTAGTGAGTGGTGACCAAGTCTGTCAATTAACGAGAAAGCTCTTTTTCGTGTCGAGTTAATCACAAAGCGAATAACATACTGTTACGCAGCAAAAATCCACGAGGATCATACCAAAACGACATGGCACATGTACTAAAAATAAACTCCAAAGCTTCGAAAATTCGTACAATCAGATGAACCGTGATCACTTCTGACCAGAACAGCTGAGCGAATGTACACACACAATGCTGAGAAGAAAGTGCGCGAGAACTCGATCATTTCATAGAAGTATAATCGATGTCGACAGTGGCGTGACACAAATTTGAAGAACCCTTTTTCTGCGACATCTGCCATAGATCAAAAAAAGGAATCGAAGAGATCAGTTCTCAATAGATTAAATCATGATATTATTCACTCAACTTTTTCAGAATTATTTAAAATTTTTATTTTTAACCAACAATTTATGACAGAAACTATAGGTCACATCATTGAAAGAACGTGCACACACAGTAGTGGTAAAGAAACTGATGGAAGCTGTGATGCCAGACTGAGGACGGGAGTTATCGAGAACACTCCCTTCCATTACGTACACTACCGCAGGAAACACGAGTACGTGAGATCAGCGATTCGGACGACTTCGGGAAATCGAGAGAGAAAACAAATGAAAGTTATTCTCTCTCCCTCATGAAGCGCTGTAATCCAACCGATGTGGAAAGCAAGTCTGCGACACGAGGCACGCGAGATCTTGACTGCCTATTATTCTTATTTTTCGGAACACAAGGATGTTCCTGTAATGAAAACAAAATACATTTTTATACAATTTATCTGTTTGTAATACATAAAATCATTATTAAATTTCCCGCACATCTAAACCATTTTAAAAACGTTAATGCTGCCATCTCTGCAAAAGGTGTCCAACCTGTTGACAAACATTTATCGACAAGTAAACAAAAGTGGTAACGGATTTTGATGGGGCCTGCCATCTACCAAACAAATCCGTAAACAACTCGCACATGTTTACCAACAATAAAAAGAGACAGAGAAAAAGACGTAGCTGCTGCACATATACGGTAAATAAACAAACTACTTCGTTAACAGTTTCAACCGTTCTTCAATAGATGGAGCCACAAACTAAAGTTACTTAATTTATGCGCGAAAATTTAAAATCACTTTCTTCGAATTTTTATTTCTCCAAAATCTTACTTTCAACAATAAATTAATTGAAATTTTATGATGCAGCATAAAGATATATTATGTAGGTACTAATTTCTTTTGCAAGAACTTTCATGTTAGACCTGAATTGGTATTGTCTTGACGAATATTACATTTTTTACAATTATAGTGGGGCCTTCTATATTACACATAAACTAAGCATAAACCTTCCACATTAAAAATCATCCACGATCACTTTTGTATATTATTTAAAATATAAAAAATTAATAACATTGTAATAATAAAATCTTAAATTAAGTATTGAAAATAGTTAAAAAATGTTTAAAAATCATAGAAACATAAATAATTTAGTGGCACCTCGTTGAGCACAAAAAGAATTTAGGAATAACTGCTTTGTGTTAAAAATTGGCTATATTTGCAAACTAATAATTGATTAAATGATGCTGGTCACTAGATACTATAACAATTTATTGCACGAACAATTAAAATTTAATAAATTATTCGTGTGCTTAAAGATACCATAAATTTACGATTCTAAAACATCGCTAATTGTCAAAAAAATATGTTCTGTATAATATTCTTGGTACTTATTATTAATGTTTTTACAAAACATAATAAATTTTATATAAACTATTGCAAATACTATCGAAATGTTTAAAAACTATGAAGAATTTAGTTGCAGTTCATGAAGTACCAAGAAATTTAAGAATAACTCTATTTAACATAAAATAGCGCTACATTCGCATAGTAAAGGATAATTAAGCAATAAAAAACAACGGGTGCAGTAATAATTTATTGCGTAAACAATTAAAAGTTGGTAAATTACTATTAATATAGCAAAATAAATGTTCGTATTCATGATCATATTTCATTCGGTGGTGATCAAGGCTATGCCACGGAGCATGCACTATTGCGCATATCGCTCAACTGCGCAACTCGTGGGTGATATACGACTCATTCATTGGTAACACGTTAGTCGTCGTCTGACCTTCCTCCAGACGACGTCTCTGTGTCGGTTGTGTTTCTGAACACATGTTGACATATCGACCCGTGACGTCACGGGTACGCGCGTACCCTCGCGACCTTTTCTTCATGCGTTACCGCATATTATTACCCGAGTTCACTGTCGACTATTGCGATTCTTCGCACGTATTTTCTTCCGACTATCGCGAGTTATCGCGACCTTTTTCTATCGATCGTTACCACCTCTCGCGTGTCTTTTCTTCTGACTATCGCGAGTTTTCGCGAGCTTCTTCTATCGATCGTTACCATCTCTCGCGTGTCTTTTCTTCTGACTATCGCGAGTTTTCGCGAGCTTCTTCTATCGATCGTTGCGACTTTGTCAGCAACATGACAACCGATTAGCCGTACAGTGCCACGATGTATCTCGCGATTTAACATTAGTGTTGCGAATATTAATACGCGTTATCGTAAATCGGTTCTGTAAGCTATAACGCGAATACTATTTGAGGGGATTAGTGTTAGGTTAGTAGTTCGCGTTAGGGGGTTAAGGGTAGGGGGGTTTTCTAACAGTTAGGGGGTTTTGGGTAAGGGGTAATCGGGGCGCGTCGGTTATGGGTGGTGGGTTGGGGGGGTTCGCTCGTGGGTTATCCGTCCGTGGGGTAGATGTGGTGCGGTGGGTTTGTGGGTGGGAAGGTGCGGGGGTAGGGGGGGAACTAGCACAAGGATCTGGCACCGTCGGTCTCATGGGGCCCTCCGGCTGACACCGGAGCTTATGTGTACCTATGTACGGTCATCTGCCTTGTGGTAGTTCAGGGGTGTTTGGGCGGGTGGGTTTCGCGAGGGGTAGGGAGTTGGGTCGCGTCGCGGGGGTAGGGGGTACGGTGGGGAAGTAGCACAAGGATCTGGCTCTGTCGGTCTCATGGGGCCCTCCGGCTAACACCGGAGCTTATGTTACCTATGTACGGACATCTGCCTTGTGGGACTTCAGGGGTATATTTGGGGGGAAAGGGAGTTGTAGTTGGGGAACGGGTTGGGAGAACTAGCACAGGGATCTGGCTTCGTCGGTTTCATGGGGCCCTCCGGCTAACACCGGAGCTTATGTCACCTATGTACGAACATCTGCCCTGTGGTAGTTCTGTTTTCCGTGTGGGTGGATTAGATGGCGGGGGTTGGGAGGGTCGCGAGTTAGGCGGTGGGGTTTTTAGAATCGGTGTAGGTTATGGGTGGTTTCTTGGGGCTATGGGGTATAGATTAGCGTTAGGGGGTTTTGGGGTACGCGATAAGGGTTAAGGGAAAGGGGTGGGAAGTACAAATAGTATTCGCTTGTAGTTTATAGAGCCAAACGTTTATCTTGTTTTTTTAAAACAAACTTTGGTAAATTTATACCAAGTCAATCATAATACGAAATATTTATGGCATTGTACGGCTACGAGGAAATCTTTTGCTCTTAGTTTTTCGTTGCGTATTCCAAAGTGCCCTAAGTGGCAACTCGCAAACTCGTTGGTTTTAGTGTTGGGTTTTTGAAGGCGCCTTCATATTGTTGTATTCTATTTTGTTGTATTGTTGAGTGTGTTTCCGGCGGGTCTTTAACAAGGAGAGTCTCAGGATAAATCCTCTCATAATGTGTTAAAATTCGGTGGGCTTGTAGGTGTATGTGTACAGTAATTGTAACCGGAAGTATAACCGTAGATGAGCAGCCATTCGCAAAAAAGTGAATGCAAAAGTTCCTTGAGAATGATTGCCCATCTGCAGTTATAATTCTGATTGCAACTATTGTGCTCTACAGGCCTACCAAATCGGGGAGGATATGCCCTGAGATTCTCCTTGTAAGCGTAGTCACCTCCTCGTGGTGAGACCTGGTAATTGGTATCGTTTTCAAAAGTATAAATCTTTAGAAAACGATACCAAGCTAAGAACTACGCATACCTGTAGTCCAGTCTATTTGATTAAAACATGTAAATCGTAGACTGGCCTACAGGTAAGAATTTTATGGCACTCTAAAAACTATATCACATAATACACTATCTTTATAATGTCTCGCTCTTACAGTGACGAAATATAAATCTTTTTATACCTCCATCAACCATGGAGCCTGGATCAAGCATAGCTTTTGTATTGCAAACACGTTTTATTGAAAAGTGAAGATTTGATCGATTTATGGGCACTGAAACACTATCACCACATAGCGGTGAACGGGTGGTTCTAATTTTCGTCTACCTGTCACTTACAGCCTAGTAAAAGTATAAAAATTTCTCAACTTAATGACAAGCTATTTAGATGATTGGCGGCTCAAACTAAAGGTAACGACCTCCGTAACTGGCGATTAATCATATTGTATCAAAAGCAAGTGAGACTTTGGAGAAATAAGAATTAAGTAAAAAAGTAAACGAAGAAAGTGATTTTAAATTTTCGCGCATAAATTAAGTAACTTTAGTTTGTGGCTCCATCTATTGAAGAAGGGTTCAAACTGTTAACGAAGTAGTTTGTTTATTTACCGTATAGGTGTAGCAGCTACGTCTTTTTCTCTGTCTCTTTTTATTGTTGGTAAACATGTGCAAGTTGTTTACGGATTTCTTTGGTAGATGGCAGGCCTCATCAAAATCCGTTACCACTTTTGTTTACTTGTCGATAAATGTTTGTCAACAGTTTGGACACCTTTTGCAGAGATGGCGCCGTTAACGTTATTAAAATAATTTAGATATGCGGGAAATTTAAAAATGATTTTGTACATTGCAAAGAGATAAATTGTATAATTATTGTATTCCACTATAAGTTACTAATGCTTAACCGTATGTGTATGTACGTATACATTTGTTGAATTGCAACGTGTAAAAAAAGTAAAGCAGTAATTAAAAAAAAAATAAGGTGGTATGATATAGCATTCGTAAATTAATTTGAGAACTTTTATAGCTGTTATTTCTATAATTCGAAGTTGTATCTACCTTTTAACTATGGTTCAATTTTATGGTTCAATTAATTTTGAATAAAACTCTTAAAAGTTTTAAGTTTTTAACTGCAACTATTTGTTTTCGATTTATAAATTTTATCACACATTTCAACGGTTATTATTGAATATAATAATAAGTATTGTTACAGAACTCGTCTGGATCTGGAAATGAACAACGGGACAACTCCCAGGATCGGAAATCTCCAGAAGAAATTACACACATATTACAAAATCAGAATATTTATTGTAAAATTATTTTATACAATGTATTTTACAAAAATCATAATAAATCAGTTTAATTTAACAGTATTACAATGCTTTATCATTTATTCCCTCTCCTGCCTTATCTGACGTCAAATTCCAAGAAATCGTGAATATCCAAAAAAATATTCCGCGCCACCTCCGCGGTCGTTATATTCTCCAGATACAAAATCTCGAATCTTACGGAGAATTTTAGAAGGAATATCGCGAAATCTCGATTTTGTATCAGGAGAACATAACGTATAAAGAGGTGGCACAAATTTCCCGCACTTTCGAATTTTCGAGATTTTGTATCAGGAGAATATGATAACCGAAGAGGTGGCATGGTAAAATTTTTTCGACAAAATAAAAATTTTTCGGCAATTTCTCGATTTTGTATTAGGAGAACATGATGACCGAGGAGGTGGCACAAAATTTTCTTGGAATTTGACGTCATTTCTCAGAACCTCGCGATTTCTCGGAATGTGACGTCATTTCTCGGAATTAATTTGACGTCATTTCCTGGAATTCTGCGATTTCTCGGAATTGTGACGTCATTTCTCGGAATTAATATGACGTCATTTCTCGGAATTAATATGACGTCATTTCTCGGAATTAATATGACGTCATTTCTCGGAATTAACATGACGTCATTTCTCGGAATTTCGCGATTTCTAGAAATTAAATGTCATTTCCCCAAATTTTTCTACATATTTCGTATTGTTTCTACCGTACAAAAATTTTTAACAAAGGTTCCACGATTTTCGTTACTCTTTTATTTTTTCACGTTTTTTAATAGTCTTTTCGAATCTTGTTTTTAATTTTTGCAGGATATTGTTTAAATAATTATCTTACATAGAATAGGTGTGGAAATAAATGATAAAGCATTGTAATACTGTTAAATTAAACTGATTTATTATGATTTTTGTAAAATACATTGTATAAAATAATTTTACAATAAATATTCTGATTTTATAATATGTGTGTAATTGCTTCTGAAGATTTCCGATCCTGGGAGTTGTCCCGTTGTTCATTTCCAGGTCCAGACGAGTTCTGTAACAAATATTTATTTTTATATTCAATAATAACCGTTGAAATGTGTGATAAAATTTATAAATCGAAAACCAATAGTTGCAGTTAAAAGCATAAAACTTTTAAAAGTTTTATTCAAAATTAATTGAACCATAAAATTAAACCATAGTTAAAAGGTAGATACAATTTCAAATAATAAAGGTAACAGCTATAAAAGTTCTCAGATTTATTTAAGAATGTTATATCATACCAAACTGTTTTTTTCATTAATTACTGCTTTACTTTTTTAAACATTGCAGTTCAACAAATGTATACGTACATACACATACAGTTAAGCATTAGTAACTTATAGTGGAATACAATAATTATACAATTTATCTCTTTGCAATGTATAAAATCATTTTTAAATTTCCCGCATATCTAAATTATATTAATAACGTTAACCATCGCCATCTCTGCAAATTGTGTCGAAACTGTTGACAAACATTTATCGATAAGTAAACAAACGTGGTAACCGACTTTGATTAGGGCTGCCATCTATCAAAGAAACCCGCAAACAACTCGCACATGTTTACCAACAATAAAAAGAGACAGAGAAAGAACGACACAGCTGCTCCACCTGCACGGTAAACAATCGAACTACTTCGTTAACGGTTTCAATCATTCTCCAATAGATGGCGGCGCATACTAAAGTTACGCAATTTATGCGCGAAAATTTAAAATCACTTTCTTCGTTCTCTTTACTTAATTCTTATTTCTCCAAAGATTTTTATTTCGTCACTGTAAGAGAGAGACATTATAAAGATAGTGTATTATGTGATATAGTTATTAGAGTTCCATAAAATTCGTACCTGTAGACCAGTCTACGATTTGCATGTTTTAATCAAATAGACTAGACTACAGGTATGCGTAGTTCTTAGCTTGGTATCGTTTTCTAAAGATTTATACTTTTGAAAACGATACCAATTACCAGGTCTCACCACGAGGAGGTGACTACGCTTACAAGGAGAATCTCAGGGCATATCCTCCCCGATTTGGTAGGCCTGTAGAGCACAATAGTTGCAATCAGAATTATAACTGCAGATGGGCAATCATTCTCAAGGAACTTTTGCATTCACTTTTTTGCGAATGGCTGCTCATCTACGGTTATACTTCCGGTTACAATTACTGTACACATACACCTACAAGCCCACCGAATTTTAACACATTATGAGAGGATTTATCCTGAGACTCTCCTTGTTAAAGACCCGCCGGAAACATACTCAACAATACAACAAAATAGAATACAACAATATGAAGGCGCCTTCAAAAACCCAACACTAAAACCAACGAGTTTGCGAGTTGCCACTTAGGGCACTTTGGAATACGCAACGAAAAACTAAGAGCAAAAGATTTCCTCGTAGCCGTACAATGCCATAAATATTTCGTATTATGATTGACTTGGTATAAATTTACCAAAGTTTGTTTTAAAAAAACAAGATAAACGTTTGGCTCTATAAACTACAAGCGAATACTATTTGTACTTCCCACCCCTTTCCCTTAACCCTTATCGCGTACCCCAAAACCCCCTAACGCTAATCTATACCCCATAGCCCCAAGAAACCACCCATAACCTACACCGATTCTAAAAACCCCACCGCCTAACTCGCGACCCTCCCAACCCCCGCCATCTAATCCACCCACACGGAAAACAGAACTACCACAGGGCAGATGTTCGTACATAGGTGACATAAGCTCCGGTGTTAGCCGGAGGGCCCCATGAAACCGACGAAGCCAGATCCCTGTGCTAGTTCTCCCAACCCGTTCCCCAACTACAACTCCCTTTCCCCCCAAATATACCCCTGAAGTCCCACAAGGCAGATGTCCGTACATAGGTAACATAAGCTCCGGTGTTAGCCGGAGGGCCCCATGAGACCGACAGAGCCAGATCCTTGTGCTACTTCCCCACCGTACCCCCTACCCCCGCGACGCGACCCAACTCCCTACCCCTCGCGAAACCCACCCGCCCAAACACCCCTGAACTACCACAAGGCAGATGACCGTACATAGGTACACATAAGCTCCGGTGTCAGCCGGAGGGCCCCATGAGACCGACGGTGCCAGATCCTTGTGCTAGTTCCCCCCCTACCCCCGCACCTTCCCACCCACAAACCCACCGCACCACATCTACCCCACGGACGGATAACCCACGAGCGAACCCCCCCAACCCACCACCCATAACCGACGCGCCCCGATTACCCCTTACCCAAAACCCCCTAACTGTTAGAAAACCCCCCTACCCTTAACCCCCTAACGCGAACTACTAACCTAACACTAATCCCCTCAAATAGTATTCGCGTTATAGCTTACAGAACCGATTTACGATAACGCGTATTAATATTCGCAACACTAATGTTAAATCGCGAGATACATCGTGGCACTGTACGGCTAATCGGTTGTCATGTTGCTGACAAAGTCGCAACGATCGATAGAAGAAGCTCGCGAAAACTCGCGATAGTCAGAAGAAAAGACACGCGAGAGATGGTAACGATCGATAGAAGAAGCTCGCGAAAACTCGCGATAGTCAGAAGAAAAGACACGCGAGAGGTGGTAACGATCGATAGAAAAAGGTCGCGATAACTCGCGATAGTCGGAAGAAAATACGTGCGAAGAATCGCAATAGTCGACAGTGAACTCGGGTAATAATATGCGGTAACGCATGAAGAAAAGGTCGCGAGGGTACGCGCGTACCCGTGACGTCACGGGTCGATATGTCAACATGTGTTCAGAAACACAACCGACACAGAGACGTCGTCTGGAGGAAGGTCAGACGACGACTAACGTGTTACCAATGAATGAGTCGTATATCACCCACGAGTTGCGCAGTTGAGCGATATGCGCAATAGTGCATGCTCCGTGGCATAGCCTTGATCACCACCGAATGAAATATGATCATGAATACGAACATTTATTTTGCTATATTAATAGTAATTTACCAACTTTTAATTGTTTACGCAATAAATTATTACTGCACCCGTTGTTTTTTATTGCTTAATTATCCTTTACTATGCGAATGTAGCGCTATTTTATGTTAAATAGAGTTATTCTTAAATTTCTTGGTACTTCATGAACTGCAACTAAATTCTTCATAGTTTTTAAACATTTCGATAGTATTTGCAATAGTTTATATAAAATTTATTATGTTTTGTAAAAACATTAATAATAAGTACCAAGAATATTATACAGAACATATTTTTTTGACAATTAGCGATGTTTTAGAATCGTAAATTTATGGTATCTTTAAGCACACGAATAATTTATTAAATTTTAATTGTTCGTGCAATAAATTGTTATAGTATCTAGTGACCAGCATCATTTAATCAATTATTAGTTTGCAAATATAGCCAATTTTTAACACAAAGCAGTTATTCCTAAATTCTTTTTGTGCTCAACGAGGTGCCACTAAATTATTTATGTTTCTATGATTTTTAAACATTTTTTAACTATTTTCAATACTTAATTTAAGATTTTATTATTACAATGTTATTAATTTTTTATATTTTAAATAATATACAAAAGTGATCGTGGATGATTTTTAATGTGGAAGGTTTATGCTTAGTTTATGTGTAATATAGAAGGCCCCACTATAATTGTAAAAAATGTAATATTCGTCAAGACAATACCAATTCAGGTCTAACATGAAAGTTCTTGCAAAAGAAATTAGTACCTACATAATATATCTTTATGCTGCATCATAAAATTTCAATTAATTTATTGTTGAAAGTAAGATTTTGGAGAAATAAAAATTCGAAGAAAGTGATTTTAAATTTTCGCGCATAAATTAAGTAACTTTAGTTTGTGGCTCCATCTATTGAAGAACGGTTGAAACTGTTAACGAAGTAGTTTGTTTATTTACCGTATATGTGCAGCAGCTACGTCTTTTTCTCTGTCTCTTTTTATTGTTGGTAAACATGTGCGAGTTGTTTACGGATTTGTTTGGTAGATGGCAGGCCTCATCAAAATCCGTTACCACTTTTGTTTACTTGCCGATAAATGTTTGTCAATAGGTTGGACACCTTTTGCAGAGATGGCAGCATTAACGTTTTTAAAATGGTTTAGATGTGCGGGAAATTTAATAATGATTTTATGTATTACAAACAGATAAATTGTATAAAAATGTATTTTGTTTTCATTACAGGAACATCCTTGTGTTCCGAAAAATAAGAATAATAGGCAGTCAAGATCTCGCGTGCCTCGTGTCGCAGACTTGCTTTCCACATCGGTTGGATTTCAGCGCTTCATGAGGGAGAGAGAAAAACTTTCATTTGTTTTCTCTCTCGATTTCCCGAAGTCGTCCGAATCGTTGATCTCACGTACTCGCGTCTCCTGCAGTATTATACGTAATGGAAGGGAATGTTCTCGATAACTCCCGTCCTATTTTGGCATTGCAAATGGAAGTATCCCTCCTACCTGTATTCCTTATCTGCCTAGAAACTACGTATATGCCAACGTAGAGCTACGTATTACCAAAAAAATAGAATGCTTTGCTTTTTCACATTAGATATTGAAATATTCAATTTCATGATACTTTATCGATTTGACAAGAGCATTTATTATTATTATTAATATATAACTTCTTAATTTCAAATCGTATTATTTGTTTAATATACCACGGACGAAGTTTAGGAGAACTCCTGAGCATAGACGAAATAATTGTAGACAAATCATTTTCTATAGACTTCCGCGGTTTAACACGATTCTCATTCGAACACAAAAATTGCATTACATACGTATCTTTTTTAATAAAACTGATAAAATAACGTGATAACCTAAGCCAATTTTTATTATTAAAAATACGATGTAGCATGGTTTTAACAAACATAATTATCCAAACAGATTGAAATATAATATTCGGTCATCAATTTGTGTGTAAATGTTAAATTACATTCATATGAATATCTGGAAATTGGTCGCAACTGAGATGATAAAGGATTTTTGATATAAAAATACTCGTTATGTTGCTCATTTTAAATTAAAAATTGAAAATAGTACAATAAAAATTTCCAAACATCCAAATTTGCCTTTATTTCGAATAGTTGGCGCCTAATGTTGAATCTGTTATTGAAAATTTAATCTGATAGGGCAATATTATTCCTAAACGAAAAATGGTGGTATGTTTCTCTAACTTATTGGAGAAAATAAACCCATACTCCTTCTTTTACCATCTTGACCATAATTAAGGTAATTTTCATTAGTACAGCTTCATGAAGATGCTTCATAAGCATCCGCCAAAATAGTTTATATGACAAGCTTGACGATTATAGAAACTATCGATATATCGAATTTTTCTATCGAGAAGTTTACATTTTTGAGGAAGACTGCGCGGAGCCTGTGTCAAGTGATTTCATCACTATAGTGATTCATTTGTGTTCAATTCCATTATTATCGTATTATAGGTGTTTCTATAAGCAGTGGAGGAAATAAATGTGCCCTTCAAGAAGTATTAACCGAGCCGTGCGAAGGCTACAAAAGGTTATGAATATTTAGCATTTCGAAGAGGTCCGATCTGTTAAATATTAAACACAAAGTGATTTGGCACAACTTGCTGCAAAAATGACAGTTATGGATTTTTTTGGTTGTGCCTTTTTGGCTTTTGGCCCGCCATTAGCTATGTTTACATTTACTGTTGCAGCCGAACCTATTAGAATTATTATACTAATAGCCAGTGCCTTCTTTTGGCTAATTTCTTTATTGTTATCATCAGTGCTCTGGTATGCTGTAGTGCCACTACAGAACCATCTCGCCTTTGGACTTGTATTTTCCGTATTATTTCAAGAAGCATTCAGGTGATTATAATAAATATCAAACCTATTTTTTCTGTTGAACAATGACATTTTTATCTTTCACACTTTTTATATTTTTTAATACTTTTCTTATTATTTTTATACAGATATCTTTTGTACTGGGTATTAAGGAAAGCTGAAAGAGGGTTAGACAAAGTGACAACAACACATGTAGCAGATAGCAGACATGTATTTGCATATGTGTGTGGCTTAGGCTTTGGCTTTATGAGCGGTGCCTTTGCTCTGGTCAATGTCTTAGCAGATGCTGTTGGACCTGGAACAATGGGACTTCGACAAGGCACAGAGTACTTTTTTGTAATATCAGCAGCCACAACTCTTTGTTTCATTTTGCTGCATACATTTTGGGGTGTTGTATTTTTTGCTGCTCTGGATAGAAAAAATTGGGGTCAAGTTATTTGGGTTGTTGGCTCACACTTGTTTGTGTCATGTATGACCTTGTTAAATGTATACCAAGCTTATGTAGCTACTACTTTATCTGCTTATTTGGTTTTGATGATAACAACTGCACTTGCATTTAAAGTAGCAGGTGGCAGACCTCAAAGTATAGCTCATTGTTTTTCAAGACAGTGAAAGAAAAAAATTTGATGATGAAGTTAAGATATAGTCAGTTGGGTTTGACAAAAATGAACATCAAAGAATGATGGTTTCTTTTTCCTAGGTATTACATTATAAAGAGATTATTCACTACTCTGATATACACTATGTGTAAGAAGATATGATGTTAAATTAACAGACTATACCTTATTGTTTGATATTACTAAACAAGTCATTAATGATCAGGAATATATTCATACAGATTCAAAATGTTACAATTTACTAAATGAACTTTTACACTTGACCAAAATGAGTATAAAAATACATTATCTTTCATAAGTTTAATCCCATTTCAGAAGTTCAAACAAAAATTTATTAAACTGAGTGATAATACGTTCTAGCACCGAATTTTTGTGGTCAAACTGCTAGTCCGTCCCTTAATCTATTGTATAATTAGAACGCGATAACATTTTGATTCACAATCTAATTGTGCTGACCTGTACAATATTTTCTGGTATTACGAAAAAAAAAACAAAGTCTAAAATGAGTGTGAATGTACATATGTAAGAATGTATGTATGGATATATAATGTACATGTTCTATCAAACAAGGAAGAGTAAATTTGTGCATCAATTTACGCCTTACATTTGAAAACAAACTATTCAAAGAGTCATATCAATGACGATAATATGTAAGGAATTGTTCAGTAGTTTTTGTATGTATATAAAGTTCATTAACAATTGTAATTTAGGTGTTCAATATACATCTGTATATTTGGCATTGTGTTTCACTTACCATCTCATCGTTTATTACTCGATTCATATTACATTACGTATGTCATTCAAATAAAAATCATTTTTGTACAACTAAAGATACATTTAATTATAATCCTTATTCTGAATAACAGATACCACAGGATGAAATAATTTAATTCGTTTCGGGCAAGAAAAGAAAAACAGCTTCGTTAGTTTAAAAAGTACAAGTGATTTAATCAGCTTTTTATTAAGAAAAGAAAAAATTAAAAAATAAAATGAATCACAGTCACGAGGTATCGCTCGAACAAATTCATCTATCATTCAATTATACATTAAAAAAGTGTGTGTATACAAAATGAATTCTGAATATGTAATCACTTATTTTCACCCTGTGGAACAATTGAATTCCTAATCAATCACTGATAATATCTAGGAGCTTGTTAAGGAAGCCATAAGTAACTCCATTTTATTCAAGAAATTCTTTCCTTCCATTTTGTCCCATCGAACTTCTTTGAACGAACCTCCTAAATTTTCCCACTTTCTTTCCCTTACTAGTTGTCCAGGAAAAAAATCTTTCCTAGGAGAATGAGCTATTGCAACTTGTACTCCCGTTTGTGGTTCACATCTAACAGCTATCATCCTAAAATCCAACAAATATGTCATATGGGAACACATGAATTTCAATCTACAAAAAATTGATAGGTACCTATCACCTATTGGTGAAGCTAAAATACAACTGCTAGCATTTCCTAAGGGTTCCACCGCGCCCAAACCAAGATGGGAGCTATTAGCTAAAAAATGCCAACCCATACATTTTGCTAATGCTTGTACTGCTGTTATTTGGTGCTGATAAATCTGTAATAATACAACTAATTAAATAAATGCCTAATAAAGGTTAATGCAAATAAAAAGAATTTAAGTACCTGACAAAAAATTAGGTCCCGTAATTCTTGAGGTTCATAACTCATGTGCATCACTCTACCGTCTCGACAAACGCATTTTAAAGATTTCTCTCCTATATGAACAACAAGAGACGTTCGACATACGGTGTCATATCCATGTGTTAAAATATTAATTTTTACGCAGGACTGAGTGGGTGAATTTAATGCGTTCCAATGAGAAACTATTAAGGGATCTTTCACCTCTTTCGCTATCGTATCTAAAACGTATTCGGTGCGCAATCGCATAAAGTAATGTTGGGCCTGTTGGATAATTTGCTCTAAAAGAGT
Source organism: Tetrapedia diversipes (assembly GCA_033822845.1). Taxonomy (NCBI): domain Eukaryota; kingdom Metazoa; phylum Arthropoda; class Insecta; order Hymenoptera; family Apidae; genus Tetrapedia; species Tetrapedia diversipes. Next base: position 7,638 of record JAOPTO010000663.1, on the reverse strand, counting down.
CTGGCTTTTCGTCATTTCCAAGAGCTCATATCTATCGGCGGCTGTCGGTCCAGCCAAACATCTTCGTTTACTGGGGCCTAAAGGTCCCGAAGAAGGATGCGGAAATGGATGATGAGTATTTTTATGATGAACTTCGCGTAAAAGTTGATGCAAAGAATGTTCTAATACATGATCATGATCACTTTTATGAGGAGGCGGAGCAGCTGGCTTTTTGTCATTTCCTGTACTGTGACAAAGACCTATGATTAACTGGATTCCAGGCAATACCTAAAATTGTAAAGCACTGTACAATATATTGTTATTACAAATACATTTTATCCATCAACCGGAAATAAAAAGAAAATTACAGTTGCCATTATTTGATTGCCAACAACCATATGTGGTATAGGCGCACGTAAATGTACTGCTTCTCTCGCTAATTGACTGAATAATTCTTTACAAAATAGAACATTTTGTGCAGCCTCCAATTTTTGTTGCCAGTGCATATCTGCATTGGAACTGTGTGCACTATTATTAAGTAAACTAATATTTGCACTACATAAATCTTCTTGATCTATGGAGAAAAATAATATTTCCAATGTCAATATTACATTATATATAACTGTATTAAATATATGTATGTATACATACACCTACCTTTTTGACATAGTACTTCTATATAAGCAACACCTTGTAATTCACTGGGAATAGTAACTCTCAATGCAGAAGCTTTGGAACTTGGAGGATGGATTTGACCTGATATATTATTACCAGCACTTGGAGATGCAGGAGGACTGGTATTACCTTTTTCTTCCTCTTCTGCCTTTGTAACTTCAAACATACCTGTCTGAGGAAATTTGGATCCAGCTGTAAAAATTCATAATATTAGTTTAATACTACAGACCTTCAAATAGCAACTTAAACATTTAAGCAATAACTATAAACCTGTTCTATAGCTAAGATCACCAATGATTGAATTGGAAACCTTTTTTAAACGCCAGTTTTGCCTCAATCTCAGTAATTCAATATGAAAATCTGGAGTTGATCTGTTCCTAGCTAATTCATTCTGACAATTCTTTAGTCTATCAGCACCCATCATAATAACAGATGCAGCTCCAGCTAATGCTTTTTTCCTAGCATATACTTGTATCATAGGCTTTACTTCTGCTGGATCTTGTGGCACAGGATCAAGAACCATGTAATGTTTTTCTTTTGCTATTGCAAGAACATCTGCTAATACACATACTTCTGTCAATGCATTCCTATAAATTAACATTGTAGTATTTAACAATCAAATATGATTAAAAAAATTATGCAGTATAGTGCAACCTTAATTTATTCCTAACACTATCCCATGGCCATAAGGAAGACTGAAAAGCAGCTGAGTCTTTTGAGTCTTCTTCACCTTTTTCTCCACTTTCGGATTCCTTCTTAACATCGTCACCATTAGTTTTGCTAAAATCGATTTTTTGCGCGATTTTCGCCAAGTTTTCGGATAAAGTAAGGGGCCTAAAAAGTAACAGACTATTATACTTAACTGTGTTGTAGTATGTTATGTTATAAAACGAAAATAAAACGTTATTTTAATACTAAGGTTAAGTAAAGCATATGACAAATTTGATTAAAGTTTATTTAATTTATAATAAAATTTTTATATAAGTTCAGTAAACGTAAAAACAACAAATTACGTACGCTTGATAAATTTCTTGGCCATCGTAAGTGATTTCTTGAATCTGATTCTCGATCGGTGCTTCGACAGAAATGTTCACTGAATACGCCATTATTGTTTTCCAGAAGCAGAATAGCCATTACAATGAATAAACAAAGTTAAAAGCACAAAAAATTCCCTACAAAAATTGTTAATAAAATCTGTCACTAAAACAGTTCTAAATCTAATATAAATAAATAAATAAATAAATAAAATGTAAATTTATTTATTGCTTCAATTTATTATAAATGGATTACAGTTTTGAAAGCGAAACATTTTGAATGCTTTTAGGAAATCTAAAATTTTGCCGGGATTTCAATCCATCTTCTCACGGACAAGTGCTAGCGGAACAAAGATCGACAGAATTTGTATTACAGTTGTAATTGTTACTTGTAAATGATATAATGTCGAAAATGAATACATTGCATAATTACTTTTCTCCTAAAACTCCCAAAGGATCAAACAATAAACCGGTATTTGACAATAAACCTACAACACCGAAAAGCACGAGGGGACGAAAGAACACAGGTATGTTATAAAAACAATTTAGGTTTAAATGATTGATTCAGTTTACCAACACTATTTAGCAATATGCGATAAAAGACGTATTTTGCGTAATTTTTGGCCGCATATGTTGTTACATAATAAAAAATTAAAATAGTAAAGTATACAATTTATCAGAAAATAGATTTTATAAAAATTATGTAAAACCAGTATAAAACGATAATCGTATGTAATATTAATTAAGATTTTGTGATTCATGCAATACAATAGACTTACTACGTATGTTTAAATTATTAAATAAATGTTATATGAATTATGTAACTTTTGATGTTATTTAGCTAAAACTCCAAACAAAGGAAAAGAAAATAAAAAGGTTGAAGATAGAAAAAGAGTTTACAAAGATGATGATGAAGAAAAAGAAGAGAATGAGGAAAGTGAACAGATACAACCAAAAAAACGTAGATTAATTATTCCTGATGTAGAGTCTGGGGATGATTCTGAAGATGAATTCAAGCCTGGTTTGTATTGGGTTTTAACATATCTTTGTCATAATTTATTATTTTTTTCAAACAAAAGGTTTAATTCATTTGGCTTTAATTTTATATAGGCTCAGAGGATGAATCAGAATCTTCTGATTCAGAACCTGAAGAAGTTAATGAAAGTGAATCAGAAAGTGGAAGTGAAGAAGAAACTCCAGAGGTAAAACATTGATTGTAAGTAAAAAAATTTGCATATTAATTGCTTAATATGTTACATTTTAGAAGAAAAGGAAAATGACTAATGGTGCTGGAAAGAAACGTCAAAGAGGTGAAAAGAAAGTTCCTATAAAAGTAAGCTTATAATTGTAAATTGTTTTATTTTAGTAACTTGATGTTATTTGATTCATTGAACTTTATACAGGATAAAAAAGAATCAAAGCCACAGCAACAAAATCAAACTCAAGGTTCAAACAGTGTTATAGAATCTTGGCCACATTTAAAGTATGATTTCCTTCAACCCAATAAAATACGAGATATTAACAGAAAACTATCAAGTGATCCAGATTATGATCCTAAAACAATTTATGTTCCTCTGGATTTCTTGAATCAGCAAACTCCAGCCATGAGGCAATGGTGGGAATTAAAAAGTAGACATTTTGATTGTGTCCTGTTTTTTAAAGTAGGAAAGTTTTACGAATTATATCATATGGATGCTGTGGTTGGTGTCAAGGAACTCAATCTCACATTCATGAAAGGAGAATTTGCACATTCCGGATTTCCTGAAATCGGGTATGGCCGTTTTTCGGCGAGTCTCATAGAAAGAGGATATAAAGTGGCTAGGGTAGAACAAACCGAAAATCCAGAGATGATGACGCAACGTTGTAATAAAAGTGCGATACTAAAATATGACGCTTATTTGTTATCCTAATTAACAATCATAATTAAATTTTATTTGTTATTTTTAGTGAGCAGACCATCAAAGTTTGACAAAGTAGTTAAAAGGGAAATTTGTCAAATAAGTTCTAAGGGCACAAGGGTATATACTGCACAAGATGTAGAAGCATCTTCACCAACTTCTAACTATTTATTGTCATTGGTTGAAAAATGTCTACCTGGTTCCAATACCCCTCATTATGGAGTATGCTTCATAGATACTACAATAGGAGACTTCTATCTTGGTCAATTTGAAGATGATCGGTGCAATTCTAGATTATTAACTTTGCTTGCTCATTATCCACCGGTTCATGTAAGTATTTCTTTGAAATTTATAATTCAGATTCAATAAATAAATTTATTATCTTTTAGGTTGTTTATGAACGCGGTAATTTATCTCAGAAAACACTACAAATTTTAAACAATACTCTAGCAGCATGTATTAAAGAACCACTTTTACGCGAATCTCAATTTTGGTCATCTTCAACTACATTAAAGGTAAGCATAATAGCATTATATATTTCGAAGTTTTATTTTGTTTATTATAGTATTTCTTATTATTCACAGAATCTTCATGAAGGAGATTATTTCAAGAAGCCAGATTCTGAATTTCAATGGCCTGAAGGCTTGCAACCATATCTCAATCCTAGTAAGTGTTTCTCACTTATCTTACGAATATAAATTTGAAATTTATTAATATTAAATTTTTTATTTTTATTTAGGTGATAGTTTAGGATTAACTCCGAATTATGAGAAAGAATTAGCAGTTCATGCTTTAGGAGGATGTGTATACTTACTTAAAAATTACTTGCTTGAACAGCAATTATTAGTACAGGCGCGTTTTAAATCGTACATTCCTCCGGACTTTTCCGCTGAAGCGTCCGCAGTCTCCAAATTCGCAAATAACATGGTAATTATGTTTAATTTAATCATACAGACTATTTACACAGATAATTAACATTCATAATTGCCAGGTTTTAGATGCTATCACGATAAACAATTTGAGAATTTTTGGTGAAGGATCTTTAATGAAAACATTAGATCGCTGTTGCACAGCGTTTGGAAAGAGGTATGTATGAAAGAACAATTGATTGTAAAATAAAATAAGAATTTGCAAAATAAGCACAACTTGATTGTAGATTGTTGCGTGAATGGATCTGTAGACCATCTTGCCGTAAAAGTATAATAACCGAACGTCAAGAAGCTATACAAGAATTAATGAATAATTCAGAAGTATTATGTACTACCCGTAGTATATTAGCTGGATTGCCTGATCTTGAAAGATTGTTGAGCAAGTAAGTTTACTTTATCGTTAATGGTTAATAAGAGGATAATTTGCAAGAGTATTTAATGCGTGATATTTTATTGTATTAGAATTCATGCACATGGAAATCCAGCACGGATGAATAATCATCCCGATGGCAGAGCAATAATGTTTGAAGGTCAAACGTACTCAAAGAAAAAAATTTTAGATTTTACTACTGCTTTGAATGGATTTGAAGAGGTATTAAAAATAATTGCTTTGTTTAAAGGTAATTACACTACTTAAAACCTATGAAATTGTTAATTATAATAGATGTAGTGTAATTGAAAGGCATGCCTGATTTTTAGATTTTAATAGTACATTAATAAGTCGATCTTGTAAAATGGAACCGGATGGTGAATTTCCTTCATTAAGAGAAACTTTAGATTATTTCAAGGTAATTAATATCCTTCCTACATAGCGGTAATTATTAAGCGAGATACAATTTTGTAATTTATGTTTCAGACTGCATTCGATCATGAAGAAGCTAAAAAGCAAGGTTGTATCGTTCCAAAGAAAGGAGTCGATGTTGAATACGATTCCGTTTTAATGGAACTTGCAGAGGTAAAGAAAGATTCAGAGCAATATCTTGCAAAGCAAAGAGAACACTTTGGAGTGAAAGTCGCGTTTTTCGGATCGGATAAGAAGCGATATCAGATCGAGATTCCGGATTCTCAAGTAAAGAAAGTTGGTACTGGGTTTGAGCTTCAGTCACAAAGAAAAGGATATAAGCGTTATTACACCGTCGAAGCAAAGGTTTTATTTATTTTTTTTTTTCAATAATAAGATAGCATTTTGAAAAACGTAAAAGAAGAAAACACCTGATTCAATGTTGACAGGAATTTTTAAGCAGGCAAATAAATGCAGAAGAACATAAAGATAAAGTACTGAAGGATTTAAACAGAAGGATATTTGCGCAATTTAGCGAGAAATATGACATGTGGAGCACTGCTGTTTATAAATTATCTGTCTTAGATGTTCTGATTTCTCTAACGGAATATGCTCTCAGCGGTGATATGTGTATACCGGAAGTTACTGATGGTTCAGATAAAGAGGTAATTTTATTTAACCACAATACATACATGAATGATCCTGAAAAAATGATTGTTGGCAGATATTTATTGATATCCGAGACGGGCGGCATCCATGCATTCTCTCAGATACTTTCATACCAAACGATACTTTATTAGGAATTGGAGAATCTGCCTCGTTAATGATTTTAACTGGACCGAATATGGGCGGTAAATCCACGTTGATGCGTCAAGTCGCTCTTCTTACTATAATGTCACAAATTGTACGAACACTATTAATATAAAATATTTTAATCGCAGATGACAAAAATTTAATTATATATTTATATCTTACAGGGAAGTTATGTTCCTGCAAGTTCCTGTCGTTTAACCTTAGTAGATCGTATTTTTACAAGGCTTGGAGCAAATGATGATATTCTTGCTGGTCAGAGTACATTCTTAGTGGAGTTGAGCGAAACCGCAACGATTTTGCAGCATGCTACACCATATTCGTTAGTCTTGTTAGATGAATTAGGTAAAGCATTACGTACATTTGATTATACCTTTAATGTAATAAAAATAATAGAGATGTTATTGTTTCAATATTTATAGGACGTGGTACGTCAACTTATGACGGTACCGCAATAGCCGCTGCTGTTGTAGAGGCACTGACAAAATTGAATTGTCGTACTTTATTTTCAACGCATTATCATTCTTTGGTAGAAGATTATAAAAATAATAAAGATGTTACATTAGCTCATATGGTGAGTAAAAAAGAGTTTTATATCATTTTGTGGTTTTGCTGTATCTTATCTTTTTTCTTTATTTCATATTTTTTATCCTCCTTTTAATCTCTCTTTAGGCATGTATGGTAGAAAACGATGAGGAAGATGATGTATCTCAAGAAACAGTAACATTTTTGTACAAACTCAGTGAGGGAGCTTGTCCAAAGTCGTATGGTTTTAATGCTGCTCGATTAGCTGGCGTACCACCTGTAATTACAAGTAGGGCGCATGAGATCTCGAAGAAACTCGAACAGGAAGTAAATCAAAAACACCTGTTTACTGCTTTGTGTAAAGCAAAGGGAACAGCTATAAGAGAACTAATTACTGCATTGTAAAAATACAAGATACAAACTATCGAATATTTTATATGCGTATTTGAGTCATAATTATTCTACAGTATTACATATTTTACGAGATATTCTATATGTTCATGTTTTGTTTTAATTTACTGCCATTATTTCATATACCTATATATTATATTTTGATAATAAAATGGATTGCAATTATTATATATGTTTTTTATTTCTATATTATACATCTTTATGGAGCGCAAGGTACACATAAATTGAAAGACCAAAATCTTGTTGCTTACAAAATTTTATTAATTAATGCCAGAGTACAAAAGGGCTACTTATGAGACGAGAATACGATGCGATACAAACAATATAATTTTTGTTTACTCAGATTAAAATGACGAGGAAGTATTTCCCTTTTTTTTCTATTCCAAACGTAAGAGAAATCGTGCGTACGAGTCTTATCGTGAAACAATAAATACAATTCCTTATGCGTTATTGTGAAACAAGGAAAAAGCAGATAGTGAATGACTATTAAAACAAAAAATGAATGATTATTAGTTATTCCGTCCTACAGAATTACGTTGAGTCTGTTTTAACAGGACCATTATTGTAATACAACGATAAATAGGATCAAGTAATGG
>JAOPTO010000662.1:27369-92901 GCA_033822845.1 Tetrapedia diversipes | reverse complement strand
CCCATGAAATTAATAGTTTAAATGTGTTTCCATACAAACTGCCTACCCAATTTTATTGATTCAAGCAATCTTCCTGGTCAACGCCAGCTTCACCGAGTTTCCGTTAATATTATATTGCGTTCAATGAACATTAAACGCCCTTTAACACTAGATTTACGAACATTTCTTGTATATCTATTTCTAATACACATGTAGTAAGAAATAAGTATACATCATACAGAATTTAAAACTGAAGAGCTGAAAGGGAAATAAATTAGGGTATATTTGTATCACTCCATCGATGAAAGTCAACAAAAATTATTAGGAACAATAATTAGTAATAATAATAATTTAGAATAATAGTAACCGTTCTGCAAATTTTGCAGATGAAGTCCCGTAAAGCTAGTGTTAACACTATTCCTACCACAACCGGTCAAATGACCGGTTTTAAAATTTCGATTAGAATTTCAGAGATGCAACATAATTGAATCGCCTTTAAACTTTAGACTTTTTCTCAAATATACGTATAATACATTTTTCAATATTCACTTTTTTTCTCATTGCTTATTTTTTGAAAAAAATTTGTAATCTGTACTACTTGGGAATGTCGCGGTACGAATAGGTATACGTGAAGTGTCGGTAGGAATAGTGTTAATATAATTAGCTTGAGTCCCCAGTAAGTAGCACCAGAAAACGTATGCGAGTCATAAAATATGGACAACCGTAGGCGCTCGGTTTTGTTTCAAGGAGCATCGATTTATCGTAATAAAATTCACCGTCTCCTCGCAATTCCCCTCGTTTAAGATTCTAAACTGAGATACCGCGTGTTCACTTTCCTCGCATTACCAGCGCATCATACGCGGATTCCAATTTATGTGAAAATTCCATTAACATACATTACCGCGGCCGTTATGTATACCAAATTGTGGCGTAAAGTATCCATGGAAACCGATATACCGCCTCGCTCGATCGTACGTTCCGAGCGATCTCGAAATTTCTCGGAATAAAATCTTCCGGGAGCATCCGCGGGTTCGCGGGGGCCAAGCAACTTTTTCCTTGAACGCTTTTCCGTGTCATCGAAAACAATTTTCAGCGTTAACCTTGCTTGGAGGATAACGTGCACGCGCGTACATACACACCGGGGGCTGTACACGCGCGCGCGTACATAGCTAAGATAATTGCATGATGTAGGAGGAAAACGTAGAAGTTATCGCAGTATGAAAGTTCGAGGGGTTGGTCTATAAAAGTTAAGGAGGTTAAGCAAAGAAGAAGAGAGGGAAGAACTTTTCCTCTTGGAAAATCTTTCCGGGCGTACATCCTGCAAAGTCTGTGTACATTAGCCCCGGTGTCTTCGTTCGCGGAGGATTTGTTTCTCGTAATTTTTAGATTCCGTCCCGTTTGAATGATTACCCGCAGAGAGAATTTTCATCTAACATCCCCCGATGCTCCACTTTCGACTCCGCCATTTCTCTCGTCCGCCCTTTGAGAACCGTTATTCCACGGAAACCGCCGGCGATAAATTGATACGGGACAGGAATTTGTTTACGGAAGAGATAAAATATTGTGCGACCACTTTTTGCGAACACGGAAGACGTATTACACGTAACCATCCAGTTTGACGACGTACAGCCTCGTTATCGGGTACAGTTAAATGTACTAGCCGCGGAAAGTTTAGGAGAAGCACAAACATTCTGAGAGAACAAATAAAATTAGTAACCTGTCACCTTTGATATAAATCCACTAACTTTTTATTACAACGTGTGAAAAGATTGCAGTTAAAATTGTTTTTTTTTTTTATAATCAATAATCTTGCATAAACAACTTTCCTTTATACCAAACAATGTTTCGTTTATAAAACATTTTTGATGACCTTTTAGAATATTTTTTAATTTACGTTGAATAAAGCAAGCCAAAAATTGACTAATTTCATTAGGTACACCGTATTAACACTAGAACTACCAAACCAGTCAAAATGACTAGTTGATGATTATTCATAGCAACTTTATAAATTCAATGTTGGAAAGCTGCAAAAAAAAATTAAAAAAAAAATATTAAAGATTAAAAAAAGATTAAAAAAATAAAGATTAAAAAAAAATCTTAAAAATTTATTATGATTTTCTACAGAAGGTGTAAATGAAGATTTGTTTTCTATATATTCCGTATTTTTTCATGTAATTTTCAATTTGATTTTTTCCATGTAAATAAGTACACTTTAATTGTCGGTAGTTCTAATGTTAAACAGCACCGTCGCAGTTTGTTTTCACCAAACTCCAATACCTGGTGAATTTTCATCGAAGACGCGAGAGGAAAACAGCGAGTAAACGGAAGGGGACACTATTTTCTTGAACACGCGCCACTGTAAAAAGGGCCGTCGGAATGTACGGTTATGAAGAAAGTCGACGCTCGGGGGTCTTCGTACGATGAGACGGGGAGAAAATTAGCGGCACGCGTGCGCGAAGAAACGTTCGCTGATAAGGAACTGCGGCCCTCGTGGACGGAGAAGATTGGTTTTGCCGGTTGCTTCCGGTTAACGCCGTTTTCGCCGAGGAATTCGTCGAATTCGCGGAGAACGTTTCGTCCCCGGGCAAGAAATAAGTAATTTTCGGGAACAACGTTCTCCGCAACGTAAAGCAGTTCGAAACTGTGCACAACCCGCCTTGAAACAGTTGCCTAATACCTGCCGTCGTCCGCGTATTCGCGAAGTCGATGAAATAATTTACCCACCCTGTTTTGTAAACGGGGCGACGAATTTCGTGGAACGAAACTTTTTAAACGAACGAAACTAAATCGTGCTCTCTAATTTCTCTGTTCTAAAAGAATTGTTTTCCGTTCGATTATTACTGTATTACATTGTAGGAAATTTACTTCTTTTTTTTTTAGTGAGAAATGGTAGAGTTCAGGGGTGGATAAAACAAGGTGAAGTTCTTAGATATTGTTATGTGTTTAAAATAGATTAATGGTAACAACTTTAATAGTATAAACAACTTTTCAACTTAACACAACATTGTTCCCGTCATATATTCTTCCAAACACTCGTTTCCTTTCTTTCTAATCATCAAACTTTCTCACTCGATGCATTTAATCACGTTCACCCGAAATTCCTCAATCGTGATCGTTGTCTCAAGTGCTCATCTTTCGCGCCTTAGACACACTCTAGTCCAAACATTCTGCGTTCACACGGGTGTCGCTCAACTCAAGCACTCTTCACATTTTCCTAAAATCTTACCCTCTCAATCGCATTCCTACCTTTATTATAATTATTACTGTATCATTTTTTGCTTCTTGCAACAAATGGTTCGTCCCGCAGATAATTAATAAAATTAATTAAAAGATTCAATGAAATTGAGTAAATAAGATTCCAGCGAAATCAAACGCGTACATTCATAATTTTTCTTCTCCTTCTCAAACGAATTACTTGCAATCAACGCTATCGCGATGATTCGATCGATTTTAACAAAGAGAAGCCACTTACTCCTACAGGTTGAGTTCAAGTTAGAAAACACAATGGGAAACCTACGATCTCTTTCGCCGATATAGCGGGGATAGTGGCTGCTGCTCGGATATTAGGCTTAAGGAAAAAAAATCTATCGATGGCCCGGATTGCTCAATTGATAGAGCAGCGTTCAGCAAATGAAATATCTGGCTTCGAGTTCCCGGGCCAGCAATCCGATCGGCCTATTTTTTTTCCTTACAATGGAGACCGCTGAATGCTCCCGGAGAACATATATGACATTAATTGCAGGCCATCGGATCGTATCCCCGCGTACTTTCTGCTTCGCATACCACTATCTGACATCGAAATTTCCGAGCCATTACTAGCCCACGGTTTTCGTGCAAATTTTTTCATCAACTCATCAACCAAGTCGTTAATAACGGTATTATCGACAAGGAAAAGAATAATACTTTTGTACATCAAAGTTTGTTCTCAAAGTGATTGGTAAAATTGGATGGCTATGTTAAAACTTTTGAACGAGAGTGTCCACACCTGTTTGAATTATAGTTTTTAACATTTTTTAACTGTTCTGTACATAATTGGCATATTTCTAAATATTCCATAAAGTCTGCAACCTAGATACCACACTTTAAAGCAACACTTCAATGACCTTTTTAATACCACGTGAATCTAACTCTTATTATCAAAGATTCGATGATGTATGATAACTACGTAATAACTATCGATATTGTGAAACAATCTTTCAAATGGGTATAGCTTGTAAGCAGTTACCGCAAACGATACTAAATATAATAAAAGCTAAAGTTTAAATTAATTGCAAGGGAAGGTCGTTCCCAGGGGTATGCGATGAAGTAGAGAATCCTCTTTGGATTATGTAGAGGATCGCGTAAGATATACTTCTGAAGCGGTTTGAAAGTGGTGCATCAGTCTCTGTTAAAGCGAACACTCGGTACACATTCTTTAAAACTTTTGTACATGAAAGGCGGATAAAGTCGAGCTTGTTAAATGATATGAGAAAAATTTACTCCTTTAACGATACGTGTATTTTAAATACTTCGTTCTCTACGATCTTGTTTGTTAATGCTCTTCTATGCGTTGTCTGACTTTTGCTTTACACCTGCTACTAAACTCCTTACGATTTGTTTGACTTTTGCTCGACTCTTACTACTGTCATAAACCTTTTTCGCAGACACGCAGAAACACGTGGAATATTACACAAATGTTCATGTTGCACGCATCACGTAGCTACCTTATCAAATGTATAAGCAAAGATACAAAAGCATTAATAAAGTGAAATACAAAATAAAAACATAGGGATATCGAATACCGAAGAAATCAAAATATATAGAAATATTGAATATCAGATATTCCTTTTTTGTCATCAAAATATAAGAAACAAAAGGTCTTGCATCTTTTCAAGCATTTGTAGAATTCTATACAACGTTTACTTGTACCTTTAAGCAAAATCATTAGCCACGGGAAAGCAACTTTTAATAACGATAGTTTCCCCCTATTCAACGAATTATTACTTTTAGTTATACTTTCCGTTTTCAGAATTTTGCGGTCGGTAACGAGACTCGCAACGCACAAACTGTTAACAGTTCGCTTCGAAATCGATAACAAGAACGTTCTGAAAAATTGAACAAAACGACTTAGTGATTATAAAATAACTGATGTCTACGGGAGGATCGCAGAAATAGAAAAAAGCGAACTCGAATTAAACGGAATTACAAAATTGGGATGAAACTTTTCGAACTGCTGATAAATACCTGGATTAGCTACTTGAAATTAAATGTTACTGTAAAAATGAACGAAAAATGAAAGCATAGTATCTTTGCCGTTAAACAGTACAAAAATTCAGTTGCACTAAAATCTAAGGATTCCATTATCCAGTCGTATGCAATTAGAGATTTACTAAACTAGTATTACTTAGCAATTAAGAATTACCTCTCCGGTGTTTAATCTTTTTTTTTTTAATTAAGTATGTGGAGCAAAGAGTGTTCTAAATAAATAAAACACGAAATAGTTCCCTGCTGGTCGGTACGCGATATTTATGGCCAAGTAAACGTAGCGCATAAACGATTCAGGTATGGCCGCGTCAAATGACAGCTATCGCGAGGCTAATAGCGCACTTATCGTGCTGCTCGCGCGCAAAATGACAAAAATGACGCGTTCCCGGCCGTGGCGGGAAACGAGCGTTTTTAGAGAATCGTAAAACAACACGAAGACGAAGGAATGAGAGGTTCGAGGAAGCAAACACGCGCCGCGTCGGGTCAAGGAGCGGAGAAGGGCCGCCGTAACGTTCTCTCATATCGACGCGTTACGAGAGGCCATCCGTGTATATTTATCAGAAACGAGAGACGCCATAAGGCAAATACTGCTTCTGGCTCGTCGTCAAACATCGTCAATGGACGAGTCGAGCTACCGGCGATTTTTATTTCCGATCCCGTCTTCCGTTACGCTTCGACCTGTCTCTATTCCCACCGCGTGTGTACAGTGCCACACCAAGATCCGTGTTTCCCTCCCGAACGTTATACCCCGTTCTTTGATTTTCCTTTTACAAACACTCGAGGCGCACACGTGAGTTAAAACGATCGAGTCGCGGAGATATTTTCGAGATATGAATTAACCCTTTGCATTCGGAAGACGACTCTAGTTACTCAAATAATATCACTTCTACAAATTTCTGAATGAAAATATTGGTATTTAGGAGTTTCAGCATTATTTATCTGAATTAGATGAAGTTTAGTGTAAATAAATTCTAGGCACTCGAAAAGCGACTCTAGATAATTAAGTAATATCATTTTCACAAATCTCTGAAAGTAAATATTGGTGTTTAGGAGATTCAGCATTATTTATCTGAACTAGATAAAGTTTAGTGTAAATAAATTCTAGGCACTCGAAAAGCGACTGTAGGTAGTAAAGTAATATCACTTTCACAAATCTCTGAATGTAAATATTGGTGTTTAGGAGATTCAGCATTATTTATCTGAATTAGATAAAGTTTAGTGTAAATAAATTCTGGGCACTCGAAAAACGACTCTAGATAGTTAAGTAATATCACTTTCACAAATTTCAGAATGTAAATATTGGTATTTAGGAGATTCAGAATTATTTATCTGAATTAGATAAAGTTTAGTGTAAATAAATTCTGGGTAGTGATCAATTTCAGTGGTTTACATCAGGAAGTTTTTCAGAACGGAGAATTCGACTTTCGAATACAACGAGTTAATGCACATCTCGATATTTGCACGGTATCGTTTAGCGACACAACATGTTTGTAAAATTCTACCGTTGCAGATACTTTTACAAACGATTGCGCTGTAGAAACCTTCGCGGTTAAATCCAGCAAAGTACCCGTCGATCGTAACGAGATTACGCTTGTAACGTGGCGATAATTGCACGGTTCCACGAAAAAGTGAAATATTTGAACATTGATAATAGCACGCCGACTGAAAGAGACAGAAGCGAGCTTCCACGAGTCCTGTAGACCTGCGATACGGTACAGGAAGTTGGTCCGCAGTGCCCGTACAATTTAATTGGCTTAAAAACTAAGGTAACTTTTACCAATCAAATGCACACTCCGCGGGAAGAAAGATCGAGGTCGCAGCTGCACAAGAGGCGAAGAGGTGCAAAGGGGTGCAAGAGAGGGGTGGAAACTTTATTGGATCGTAAGTTGCCACCTGAAGGAACCCCGGCGACCGATGTATCGTGCACTCACCGCCTCCCAGAGCTAGCCAGGCCGAGTATTTTCTTTCCCTTGTTCTCAGGTGAAACTCGAACGGTGTTTTGTTGTTCTTGCAGCCTCCTGGCCCACGTTACAAAGTACAAAAGAGCGTAACATCGGTCCTGGGAATTCGCGGAAGGGAACGTCCAAGCTGGAGCTCTTCTAATAAGGGAAACAGGGAATGGGAATTTCCTTCGTCCGGAAATTGAAGAAATTACGAAAGTCGAGGGTAGGAGCGGTGCGTTAGACGCGGTGTTGATAATGGGAACGCGTGACTTTCTGGAATTCGCCGGGCAGAAGTTTGGATCGTTCGATCGAGAGAGACACGGAGAAATAGGCAGAGGCGAAATAATAAATTTTATTTTTCGATACCATTTTTACCGTATCGTTTATTGTTACAGCGACCGGTAAACAGAATTACCTTATTTTTCGTGAAATTCGTTTAACAGGGCAACGCGGACATTTAAAAATTCGGTTCGCACGAATTTTTGAAATGTACGTTTCGAATTCGTTCGTGTATAATTTCAGCTTAATTGTTTCGTATAAATTTGTAATCTAGATTGAATTTTATATAAAAATTATAGAAGATAAACGAGATCGAGGAAATTCATCTCCATGTTGTATCGGCGAATTCAGCTAGCCACGAGCGACACTCGTATTCGAGCGAATCGTTCAATCGTATTGTTCTTACGAGCTGTGTGAAATGGGCCAGATACTCGTTGGCCGAAAGAGCAATATCCTCGAGAACACGTAATAGAAAGTCATATTACCCTAGATCGCGGTCTCTACATACATTTTTCAACTTTTTAGCGGGTTATCGACCGAAACCACGATGTACATTGTTTCTATCACTTCGCACGTATCGATACCTACATTTTATATCGGATCTCATTGCTTGAAAAAGATCGATGACTGTGCAATGCGCTTGCCTCCTAATTTAAATGTTCATTTTAACGTTAGATTAACGTGCTATAAAAATAATCACAAAAATGGATGAATCAGAATTTGCAAGTAGTTAATAGGCGTTGAAAAATTACATTTTTACGATTCAAATGTCATTGTAATCTTAAATAAACGAAGCACATTTTTTCTCTCTATCGAATTTCGCTAAATGCGCTTAATACAATTCCCTGGCAAAGCTATTCCAATCGCATTTTAACGAAAAATCCGGCCCCGTTCGTCTCTTTGGACTTACATTCTCCCACATGAACGGATCGAACTTTCGGAGAAAGAGAGAGATACCAACGCTTTCGTACACGAGTCACGTCAAAGCGAGCGATTAGATCGGGCAAACAAAACATTAGGTTCTGCTTTTTGGTTCCCTGAATTTTCGATGTGGCATTGTTTCGTCACGAGCACGCGGGAACGAAACGTTATTCATACGTTCTCGCATTTAATCCAAAATTTTACGTAAAACGTTCGTATCAGTTCTAATATTTCACAGGAGGCCGCTAGGCTGTGGATTATTTTTGCAAATTTACATTTTTATAAACACCGTTGGAAAAGTTTAAACAAAGAACTATTTCATCCTCCACGTACCTATTACAACGTGTACACAGTGCACAAGGTAGACTTCTGTATATTAGGTGCATTCTCTACTTTCTCATGAATACGTAAAAACCTGCTGTCTAAAGAGTCGGTGACTCCGAAATGTTTCTGGAAAAATATTTGGCCCATTATCCGGGACCAGGAGAATGACGAGGGAAATGAACATCCTGGTGAAACACAGGCAATCTCCCTGGCACGATAACGATCCGATTTGGCCCCCGTCGAATTGGATGAGCCCGCAAGCACATGTTTATCACAGGCTACAGCGGCCGCGATACCAATTAATTGCTACAACGTTATCGCGTTTCCGGCGTTCATCGAGCCGCGCTTAAATCAAACGAAGCTACAAAAAGGAAATACTTTACGAGACCTATTCACGGTGTATATACGCGAAGAAGAAGCATAGTCACGCGAGCATAATTTCCCTCGCGCGATCGGAACCTACGCAAACCGTTCTCATACAATGCGCGACGAAAGGCGTTCGTACGAAGCGCCAGGCTCGCAGCCAGCAGCAGGTTTACCATTCAATTTTTTATTGATCAAACGAACATCAGGGCCGAGAGCGGAGCCACGCTCAGCACAAAAAGGAGGCGGCAAAAAAGGAGGAAGGTCGCGAGCGAACGTCGAAATGAATTCCCGTGATTTACGGCGCGACCGCGTGCGGAGGCACGAGAAAGATTATAGCATTCTGACACCGCTACTTTCATTCTCCATGGTAAATAGACGGGTGTTTAAAGTGATAACGCGAAGGGATTTTCCTCGACGGTGGCCGTTCTTTATTCCCGCAAGCGAAGTCCCTCGCTCGCCATCTCTCTCTCTCTCTCTCTCTCTTTCTGTTAGCAGCGGCTTGCACAAACAAGGGCCCGCTTTCCCGCGTGGCTTCGACATAATGAAATGCATCGTCCTTTGAGAGTATAATCCAATGCAGATTAAAACCCCGACCGGTGCCCTCCTCTTACTCGCGCACAACCCTGTATATATACACCTCGGACAGCGCGGCACCTTCGTCCGCGCGATACAAATTGCAGAGCAGCGCTCCAACGGCAGAGAAAAGGGTGTCGAGGCTAATCCGGCGCGGAGCTCGTCACGACTTTACGGGGGTAGCTGACTTGTGAGTGGAGAGAGGCATCCTGGGGAGGAAAAATCGAGGTCGACGGAGAACAGTTTCTTCGTCTCCTCCTTCGCCCCGCTGGGGCTCGTCCGTTTCTCTTTTTTCTTAGAGCTTGCAGAATGCAGCCACTAAAGACCGTGCTACACAAGTTCTGGCAGAGCTGCAAGGTTTGCGGGCAGCAGCTCCAGCGTTCGTATATTACGCGAGTAAATTTGTGTCGTTACTTAACGTTAATCGTTACTCCCTGATTCGTTATTCGTTTCCCCAACTTTGAACGGAGACTTATGTAAAGGCTGAGCTAGGAGCGAGCACAAACGGGAAACGAAGTTAGAAAGTTAACACTTAATCAACCGAATCAGGAGATTTTCCATTATTTTCTTTGCCATTGATTCTATTTACTTTTGTTATTAGTTAATCTTGAACTGGAGTTGAATTTATTAAAAATTGTACTTTGGAAGAGCAGAGAATGCATTTGACGAGCTGTGAACAATACTAGTTCAAGACTAACTAATAATAAAAGTAAACAGAATCAATGAGGAAGGATAGAGTGTGAGATCTCTCCATTCGGTTGGCTAAGAGTTAAGAGTTCTGAAAATTGGAACCCCTAAGTGGCGCGTTTTTCAAATCCATGCGCCTTGAAACATGATAGATCTACCGAAACATGTGTAACGACCTTTTCGGCGAATCTAAAGTTTGTACATACCCGGCAGACGAAAAGCAGAGGAGAAATCGGGTAACGACCTAGCCTTAACCACCCAGCCAAACTAACCCATCGACTCTTCTTCCCCTGTCTCTTTCCCTCTCCCCCGTTGGTTATACTCCCTTGTTGCCCATTTCTCTCCCTTCCGTACAGCTTTCCGCGCGTCTCTGTCTCACCGGCTTCGCCTGCTATCCGGCTTTCCTTTCTCGCGAAGTCTCATTCATTAAGTCTCAAGAACGGTCTCGCAATCTCTATAGGGTCGTCGGTAGACGTGTACACGACGTACCGTTTGTTCTCCTCTGAAACTCGAGATGTCCTCCTCGGATAACACGCCGCGACCGTCACTGCTCGCACACAAACACCCCTGCCCGATACCCGTGTATGAACGGAAGCTCTCGTCGCTTGACGAAACACCCTCGCGTCGTCGCTACACGAACGACGTAATAAAGTCTTCTGCTCCCGAGAAGATAATGAAGAGTAACCAGCAACCATGACCTAGGGCAGTTGACAGGAAGATCGCCGGGGCTTTTGATCCGTTGAATTTACGTCTTCGTCTGCCAATTTTACTTATCGTTAGACGCGACGATTGAAACGTGCTGTTGCACGGTTAGATTCGATTGGTATCTAAATGCATCGCGTTCTGATTTTGTAAACGTTTCGAGAAAGTGGAACGTCTTTCTTGTGAATCAACTGCCAGGGAAACGGAATTCTAACCCAATTTGATTTTTAAGTAGATTTTCCACGATGTGGTCAGACGCGAGGCTAAACTCGCAGACAGAGATGGGATGAAACCGCTTCGAATTGAAAGAGATAATACTGAACTGTGTATAGTGATAGTTTAACTTTTAACGATTTCAACGTTACAACTCATCGTGTAGATCCATCTTTACTGACAATCGATCATCGTAAAGAAAAGCAGCCAGTGAAAAACAAAGCGGTGGGGATTGACGCTGAGCATTTGTCTACGGGAAGGCTCGAGCATTTAATGAGAAAACATTGTAATAAACTAATCAACTTCTCGTCTCTGCACACTAGAAACTAGGGAGTCAGAGACAAATTAAGATAGAAAAATGAAGGCAGAGGAACGTGTAAGATACGTTGAACCATTAATTTGTAATTAATTGTGACGTGACACGATTAATTATATCAAGGATCAATGCATAGGAATGCAATATCAAGAAACTAGGAAAAGTAATTTAATTGGAAACACCATATCATGGTTGTCTGTTTCGACATGCGCGTTGGAAGGTCACTTTTGCTCGGTCCAACTGTACACGTCCGCTGTTCGTTGGCCCTTTCTGTATACCGCGCGTGTGCACGCGACAACACACGTTCGAACATCGAGTTTCAACGTGCCTGGGCACGGACAATGTAATCACGTTGTTTGCCTGCCCGTCCTGTCATTCGGACACGGAAGGTGGGTGGACTCGCAGCTCTAATCAAGGCTAGACTCCCTTTGATTCGGTTCTTCTATTCAACATCGATGAGGTTTCTTCGAATTTTGCATCCAAACTAGTTCCAACGATTTGTCGCGCGATATACACGATCGGAAACATTGATCTGTACATTAATGTAAATATGTGGAAATCGATATATTAATCTTTTTGCAGTTTAATACGATACACATTCGAGTAAGCCATAAATTACAGCAGAGTAAGTTTCATACTTTAAATCGTGCCGTGATAACATAATTATTAAAGTTTATCGTATGGAAACAATCGAGGTTATGCATTTTTTCAGTCCAATGCAGAAAGATGTTAGAAGTCTTGAGAATAACGGAGTAGTTATCTTTTTAAGCTGCTTCTCGTGCACTGCTCGCCTTTTTATTACACTGCGAAAGGGTTAAATATTTTCCTTGCCAATGTGTTTGCGCTGAAATAATATGACAAAACTTATTCATCGAAGTTGGATGATTTTTCACGGATAGCAAAGAGGTTCGGTGAATTTCAATATCGCGGAATAAAATTCAGTGACCAGCACGATTCCTCGAGCACAGCTTAAACTTTCTTTTCGTTAGAACCTTCTGACTCCAATATCTAGAAATAACGCGTTCACAACATATCGAACATACACGATCGATTACAAGAAATTATGTTTACCGTAGTCAAACGTTTCACGTGCCATGACTAGACGTTTAGAATTCGGAACGATTAACATTTGTTTGCCCATATACATCATCGGCAGCGATAAATCGTGATCGGTAGGATTAAGATACTTAAATTCGAGCATCTGTGAAATCACGACCGACCGGCCCGGGGAGCGAGTTATTACCTATAGTAATTTAATCGACGCATAAATAATTCCGCGCAATGCCCGCGCGCATAATGCTTTAGTATTTAATGATAAATGTTGACAATCAACATCGAATATTTACGTACATCTCGAACAGGGCAGAATATCGTGCGGCGGTGTTCCAACTGTTGTTTTGCAAATCTCCGCAAACCGCTGGACGTTCCGCGCAACAGAGATATCCACCGTTAAAATTATTACAACGATCCCCTCGAATGTAGGGCGGAAATTAGATACACGGGGTGCACCGAGTTGCGATCCACGTACCTCGCGATGCAGGTGTTCCTACGGATGAAAGTAAATTAGAATCCGGCGTATCACACGTTCTTTGATATTTAGGGTGTCTAATTTTAATCCTGCTCTAGTTTTTGTTCGTTTTCAACTGAACGTTCCAATACATATCGTAGTATCGTAGTTTTAAGGACCAGAGAAGTCAAAGTGTGGGTCGACTAGACGAAAGCCAGGCGCATCGAAAGAAACCGTTGGCGACAGACAATTCATGGATGGGTCGGCAATGTTTATCGAGCGCGGGGTGGAAAGAGGAAAAGGTCTACAAGGGTTTCCTCGAAAGAGTAAAGGGACCAGTGTTGAATAGAAAACCGAGTTGTAGAATCGTAAAAAGAGCTGAGGATTAAACATAGAGCCGTGTGGCAGAGTTGAATTAGAATTTACTGTAAACTTTCATAATTCATATTAATAATAATAAATAATCTTAAGAACCGTTATTTTACAATATTGATGAAGTTCCACCGTCGAATATAGTAGCGAGAAAAGGCCTAAGATTTTGCGACAATAAATTGACTAATCATTATAATGTCGGTAATAAGAATGAGCGTGTAAACAGTATTAATATTCAAGGATTGCAATAGTAAGTAGAATTTTTCTGAAACAAGATCTTTCATTGAATTATGCAAAACGTTACGCGGACGAATGGTTGAAAGAACATACGCTTCCTCGTTTAGATTACTCTAATTCTAAACATGGGTCGAAATTTAATCTCCCCTCAAACAGCTATAAATTTCGCATCGCAACGGATCGGTTCAGTGCTTTCTCAAATACGATACACTATTATTCCTGGAACCGGTAACGCGTCAGCTCTCGCTCCGATCAATCACGCTGAAAAAAGAGAAACAAAATCGGGGGAAAACGAATGGTGCTCTATAAATATCAGGTGAAGCATTTTTCCGTAAATGAACATTTACCGTCGACCAGTTTGGTCGGATAGTTTCATTAAAAAACGCTGAGGGTGCGGCGTATCGTTTCAGCGAAACCGTTAATAATGCATCCGTCCACCAGCCAAATAATTAACGCAATTCAATCTTTGTTGGGAAACCTCGAAATTTAACAATCCCAAAAAGTAATATTCAGTTCGAAACCGGTTGCAAAGCTAACTGCGAGTATAAACCGTTTTATGCCTCAACCCATTATCCTAACCCTTTAACGCACATGATCGATCCTATTTCACATACACTACCAGCCAAAAGTTTGGAATCACTTTCAGAATTACAGCCATGTCAAATCTCCTGTGACAATTTATCATTCGTTTGAAATTAAAATTGTTAATTTTAACAGCAGTTTTCTTTATCAAGGAAAAGTTTTCCGAGCTGTCACCATTCTAAACTCCTTTTCTTCCAAATTCAAACGTTCTCTTAAAACCTCTGACCGATCCCAAACCTTTGTCAACGAACAACCGCCGAACTTTCTGCTCGAGGAATTGAAAATTCCAGGCGGGTCAAAAAGCTACCAGGCTAATTCCGGATCCAAATCGTATCACGCTCTAAGCCGTTATCTTAGTAACACAGAGTAGGTCTATCCACGCTCATCCAGCGTGCCTAACCAGATCGCCGCTCTAACCCACTTTAATCCGTCGACCTTTGATC
This sequence comes from Tetrapedia diversipes, assembly GCA_033822845.1. Classification (NCBI taxonomy): domain Eukaryota; kingdom Metazoa; phylum Arthropoda; class Insecta; order Hymenoptera; family Apidae; genus Tetrapedia; species Tetrapedia diversipes. The sequence continues at coordinate 78,213 of JAOPTO010000662.1, read as the reverse complement.
AAAACTGCCACTGTCGTCGATCTCCTTTGTGTAATTATTCCGGCCGGAGCTCGTTAAAAAACTGTCCGCGAGAAGATCCCTGATAACCCGCGGCTCGGGCCACGACCACGCGAAGAGAGACGGAGAGAGGAGCACGAGTTCCCCCCTGCCGCTCGGAAAACTGCTCAGGATTTGCGTAATCTGGCAGATCGAGCCCTTTAGGTTACCGTACGCCAGCTTCACGGCTCGGCTTTCCTCGCTGATTAAGCTCCAGTGACCGTGTGTGTGGATCGATGAAATCGCAATCGCCTGATCTCGTATTCAACGTTCGTGATCCGACACACGGTCTCGTGCGTCAGCCTCACGAGCTGTGCATGGTCCCGCGCTTGCACACACACACACACACACACACACATACACACAAATATATATACGTCCTCCCCTCTCTCTGTCTCTCTCTCTCTCTCTAAAACGTGTACCGATCTCTTCGGCCTCATACTTGCACACCAAAGTAGAAACGACCCAAACCTTGCTTCATCCCCTCGCTCTCTCTCTCTATGTCTCCCTCCGCTGGTGGCCTGTGTTGGGGGTAGCTATTACAATTTACACGCGGTTATACGTAGCTAAACGAAGCAGCGGGCCTGCTAATTGTGGCTAAGTTTAATTCGCGCCGTTGTGCGGGCTCGGTTGCAACCAGAGAGATGAAGATAGCGAGTTGCAGCGGAAGAACTGGGAAAAGGAAAGAGTGTTTCGTTTGACGTATACTTCTACTACTGGCGCGCGCGCGGCTGGCTGTACAACGGCGGATAAAAGTTTCACTCTTTCGGGTACACGTCGCGAAAAACTTATCAGCGTTGGCGGTGCAAGGAAATAATTAAAGAAGATTGTCTCGTCTGTCTCGTAATTCAAATTTTCAGTATTAAAGAGACAGATAGGAGACATCGTTACACGTACAAATACTTCTGAAACCTACTTTTTGCTTAAAACGCGTTCGAAATATATCAAAAATTAAACTCGATACATCGCACAAGAAATACTATCAACGAGTGTCGCCACCCTGCTGTAGAACGACAACAAATATTAAACATTCTCCGCGTCTCGCACCCCCGGCAGTAATCAACTTTCACCGGATACCATTCACGCAGCACGCGCGTTGGGTTCTATTAGCTGCAACACGCCTCACCAGAGTGGCCGTACCCGGCGAGGTCCGCGATTTTCCGTACGCAACGAACGTGTTAACCAACGCCCATCGATGCGTCCAATGCGCACGGATCCCGCGTGCACGTATAAGCCCGGCACCGAACCGTGCACGCCTGTATGCATACTTACGCGTTTATCGATACCACCGCGAGGTTATTGGCCAATAATGCGGAGGAAAACCGGCGTGCGCCTCTGCAATCACCGGCCTGATTCTGCTCGCCGGCCTTCACAGTAGCGGCTGACGACTGCTATTATAGGCTCTATCTATCGGGCAGAAACGGACGCCGCAAGCGGACGATGGATGTCGAAAGGAAAAGAAGGGGTTCATGGGGAGGGGGGATAGGGACGGGGGGACGGGAAAATCGGGGGACGCGGCGGCCACTTACTAAATTGGCGATAGACAAGCACGATCACTCAGCGTCAAATTACCACGGACTCGCGGCGCATGATGGAACGGACGGCCATGGATGCAGATGGATCCTATTGTTTCTCCGGCAAGATCCTCCTCCGACAACGAGGGGGCTACGCATCCGGACTTTTCCCTCGCCTCGTGCATTATCCCCTCTCTTTTCCTCCCGTCTCTCTTGAAATCACCCCTTCATCGTTCCAGAGATCTCTGCCTCGCCGATTTCCTCGCACTGTCCTCCTCTCCTTTCGTTACGTCCTTTTCATTGAGCCTTTCGATGCTTCTCTCTGTTCGACTGCTCGCTTTTGCTCGTCACAACCTTTCCTTTGTTAACGTCTTCGCCGTTTTCCGTCTCGATATCGATTGCGTCGTTAATTTGTTCGACGTTCAACTCGTTCGAGCTATTGTGTAAGCTGATTCGATTTCATTTATTTGCCGGTTATTCGTTACCCAAAATTCAAAGAGAAAACTTTGTACACGAATTATCGCTGTTAGTGCTATATTTTCGATGAAATATGTTCATCTGAGAGACTTAATTTCTAATTAAAATTCTCGCGTTTCAGTGAAATGTTTCAATGATAAAAATGAAGTTGTAACTTTTGAAGATTTCGATCTAAGTACCATTCCATTTTGGGGTTTTACTACTGGCAAATATACGGCCAGTAGATGCTTCCCTACAGCAAGTGTCAGAATGTCGTTTTATTCACAGCTAAAGTGCATTCGCGTGTGCATCGTGTTAACCCGAAAACACGATTCCACTTTCGCTGAAAGGATTCGCCGGCCAAAACCGGTGGTAAATTGAAGCTGATACCGTACAATCAATTCAAACGGTTGATGAGTTTATCGGGTAGCTTAGTTGCTGCCGGGTACCTTTAGCCCAGCCGAAATACTGGTTCTACAAGGGGTTGAGTGTCACGGGCTAATACCACGTCCATCGCTTCGGGTGCATCGTCCAATGAAATTGCCTCGCGGCGAAGAAAGGGCTTATGGGTCTCCGTTATTCCTGAATCTTAATAACTTGACCCTGATACCGCATAAGCGATAGGTGATGATTAATTCATCGATAACGATGAAATTTCGCTTGATCGCCAATGGTCAAATAAACGTTACAGATTTGCTGCTTTAGACTCGAGTTATTTTCAACGTTACGCGTTGTTGGAAATTAAAATACAGGCAGTAATTTTAAGATTTCAAGCAGAAATATATTTCCGTACAGGGGATAAAAGGTGAAAGTTACAGTCTACTGAAAATATGACAATGGTTCGGTAAACAAGTTAACAGCCTTGTCGTATTTCTTATAAATGTTTAAACCCTTCAAAGATAATGAGTATCCCTTTTTTTTACGAAACATGTATTTTACAAATGAGCCTCCCATCTCTGTTCATTTTATCCCAGAATCATATAATGTAATCGTTATTTTCTTAATACAACGCAGTAGATTCGACAAACCTCGCAGGAAAAAAAAAAGATTGCCACGAGAACGTACGATCCAAACTGTAAATATATTTTATTTTCATCGATTCAAAAAAGAAACGCGCGTTTCCATTCTATAGAAGTCGATCGCTCGTCGTCGCTGTAACTCGTAGCCGAAGGGCAGCCATTGTCAAGTTCCATGGAGCACTCGCTACAAAATCGAATAATGGAAATTTTATTACCGTCACGGTGCCATTCGACGCCACTCTAACGTCCTGCAGATAAATTTCAAACACACATCTCACCGAGCCCGATCTTTCCGACGAAGTAACCGAAAAGTCTCGCGATTCCTCAAGTTTGGCGAGCTCAGCAGGAGCCCGGTGAATTTACTGCGAATTTACGGATGACAGGCTAATACCAGTTTTTCGTCCGCGGAAGAAACGTAATCCCGTTGATGGGCATGCCCGGGCTAAGAAACTGCTCAGCTGGCGCCTTGTGTTTTGAAAATTCCTCGCTGCTCGAGGTCTCGCCTTAATTTCCTGCTCCGCGCGCGATAATCCGTAAATTCGTCAGCAGAAAAACGGAATCGATGCTCGGAGAAAAACTTGAACTACGTCAACTTTGGCAACTCGTATGCAGCTCGTTCGAATAACGGTTTATCCCACCTACAGCGCGGTAATCACTTTTCCTAAACACGTATTTTTTATTCGTTTCTTTGAACCCGTGTAAAGTATGCATGGAGGAATCCAAACTTTTAACAGGCGAGGTAATTATGCGTTTTAATATCTATATATGCAGAACGAAGCAGGTAACGTGAAGAAATAAGTGTAAGTAATAATGAATAGCGCGGTAAACAAATTTACAATTTTTCAATAAGGATATCTGTTTATTAATTTAAACGAAGCGTCTTAATTTTACAGTGGAATGGAATATTTTAACTATTGGTGATAGTCGTCATGCTGGAATTGTTTATCTACCGTTCTTTGGCGTTATTTAGGAACAATATTAATGTTAAATATGTTAATGAATGGATACGTATATTTAAGTAAAAGTAGGGACATTTAGTATTCAGCTAGAAGCCATTTAATCGAGAGCACGTAAAACGCTTGTCGTTGAAGTCAATTAGTTGAAAGACTCTGAGGAGACTCTTTTTATTTAAACGGCTTAAGCGTCTGCCACTTTAGCATAAAACGTGACTAGATAGTCGCTAATTATCTTGCCTTCTAGTCTCTTCAGTGATAGCAAGCAATGTAGAAAAAAAAAACAGTCTTTAAATTCAGCGTACTATCCTACTACGCTCAGATAGCCGAGAGGTAAACAGGTAAAAAAGGAAGTGCAAAATATTCCAATGAAAATGTCGCCAACGTTGCCGGCTAACGTTACTGCCATTTTAAACGTATCTGAACTCTTTGAACACCACGTTACCCATTTTTAGGTGAAACGCGAAAATCTCCATAAGTATACATATAAGAATTTTACCTAATTAGGTAGCAATGATTCTAATACACAGTTATAATCGCGTTAAACATACCCAATAAAATTGTCCTCTGCTAAATTAGATATACCAACGTTACCCATTTTTAGGTGAAACGCAAAAATCTCCATAAGTATATAAGAATTTTACCTAATTAAGTAGCATTGATTCCAATACACAATTATAATCGCATTAAACATACCCAATAAAATTGTTCTTTACTAAACTAAATATACCTACGTTACCTATTTTTAGGTGAAACACAAAAATCTCCATAAGTATATGAGAATTTTACCTACTTAGGTAGCATTCATTCCAATATACAATTAAAATTGCATTAAACATACCCAATAAAATTGTCCTCTGCTAAATTAGATATACCAACGTTACCCATTTTTAGATGAAACGCAAAAATCTCCATAAGTATATAAGAATTTTACCTAATTAGGTAGCATTGATTCCAATACACAATTATAATCGCGTTAAACATACCCAATAAAATGTTTCTCTGCTAAACTAAATATATTTATCTTTAAATCAGGTCATTAGCAATCAATTTTCGTCTCCATAGAAATTAATCTGTATGCACTTCTATAAGGAAGGTGTAAAACATTTTTCGAGGAACAATTTAAATTGTGGACAGCCTGCTCGAAAATAATTAACTGCTGCGCGATGTACGGGCAAACTACTTCATAACACGGCGATGTTACTGCGCCCGAGCATAATTAAGATCCCTGTTTAGTTCCGGTTGTTCAAAATTGCATTACCAGCACCAAAATTCTAGATGCGGCTGTCGTTACAACATACTACACGTTACGGTAAGTTCCCCTGCCGCATACAAATAGGTTTGCGATGCTCGTGTCGACATAGTCATAGAGTTTCCATTACTTTCGTTACGATTTCCTTGCGCGTGCTGTTTCAAAAGTTCGATGCTTCAGCAGAGATCGTTAAGCCCGTTAAAAACCATCCCCCAACCCTACGACCCGATACGTTCGTGTTTCTTTGTAAAATGATCCTGCCCGTTATTCCGAGCATCGAAATTTCAGTCCTTTTTTTTCTCCAACTGAAAATTTTATGATGCGTTATCCGTTCGAAAATAATGCTTTCGATACAATCAACAAACACTAGTACATATTGGTGATAACAAACAGGTGAATATCCCAGATTGTTCACTTAGCTCTAATCAGAACAGAAGTGAAAATTATAAAATTTTCGAGTTTTGAAAATTACAATACACTTATAGATCGTCTAAATATTTTCTCTTACAAATCGAGTTATCGTGAAAGAGAAAACCACTGTGGAAAATACGGTATAATATTAGCGACCTAATGTTTTAAACGTTAACAAATAGAAATTTGCGGCACGATTAAAAGGTGTGGCAACGAATTTAATCCTACGTGAATTAGAAACTACGTTCTAGAGATGCAATCAGCTAAAATTTAAACACCCATTTCCAGCCCACTATTGAATGTTAAACAGTCCCATGTGTGACGGTTAATTGTTCCTATAATTTCGGGCCACCATACGTAACAAGCGTTGCGCGCCGGATCGAACCTAACCGTCCAGGCATACCTGTTTAACGCACAACTTTTGGTGACCGGTCCTCGTTTTGGGTCCCACTGAAACGTTACCATGCCGGCGATCAAACGTCAAATGGGCCGCTGCAATTCGCGCAGAATCGCATTAATTGCTTCCATAAATCTGGACGTTAATGCACGTCGGCGCAGCTAATTGCGCGAAAGACCGTGGCTGTGCTCGAGATCGCGTTGCAGCACACTCCTGTCGAGCGGCCTCAAGGAATCTAACATCCGCCAGGTATTCGCATAGGTCTCGTGTCCGGGTGCACATGCACATGCACATGCAGCGACGTTCTTCGGACATAGTTCGAGCGTTTCGAATCGATTCGGTTCCGGTTAAAACGCGTCGTTGGGTAATAAAGTAATAGCAAGTGATATCGTTATTAATTTTTCATCTACGTGGATACGTGTATCTAATATCAGCTTGGTAGCAGAGTTAGGAAAAATAGGTATTTGGGATAGATCAACTGACTGAAAAATGTTTTGGCGCCAGAGCAACGTTGGCTTGTATGCGTTTTACGTGAAACAAATATAAAGCAAACTGTAAACTACTCTGAAGCAAGCTATGAATAAAAATAGGAATCAATTGGTAAATGAATTGCGAAACAGATTGAAAATTAAGAAGATTAGACCAGATTACTTTGTACTATCTAAACAATTTGCAAATAACGTAGCAACCGTCATGCGAGCGGTGAATGGTTGCAGTTGCAACTAAAATCACACAGAAGTCACATTGTATACCCGCATCGCGTGTCTTTTTGTTCCTGAATCTCTCCGAATGTTCCTACGAACAATATACAACGACTGAATTATTCTTGTTCTGTTTTACATTTTACTAAATACCTGCTGTGTTAACTAAGGAATTTAATAGTATTTATTGTAAACGTATGAAACATTATTTATCCACAAACCAATGTATTATATAATAAAGAAACGGTCTATCGTTCAGTATTTTATATGAAAGAACAAAAGATTAAATTGTTCCAGTCAATTTAGACCTTACGCATTGTAATCTCAAAACTAAGATATATTTTATCGTTTACAACAGCATTCCAAATTATTTGATTGTTGTTAGAGTCGGTAGTGTACCGGGTAGAATTACAAGTTATTGTCATTCTTTGATAAATGTGAGCCAACAAGACCACCGACGCACGTTATTGTTGGTTTACCGTATTACTCTGCGTTGTGGTGTATTGACAAAGGAACCACATGAAACATTACGCATCGGTTTCAATGTGACACCGAAATTGAATCTATTGCAAGTGAACACTTGAACAGGAAGTACACGCTCGTAGATCAATACCTTTATCTACTAATCAGCACGGTTAATTATCGTGGCTTTGGTGTCAAAGGATCAAACCCCGTAAGAAGCCTAGTTTCTACTCGTTACTAAACACACCACTCAATCCCCTCTGTATATCTTTTCTCCAAGCAAAATTATCGCACCTTAAGTACAATTTACATTCAACAAATTCAGTGCTTCAATATTCTAATGTTTATCGATAAATCTAGATCAGGATCAACATCCATTTCGTAAGATCCTCTCATAAATGTCCCCGATGTGCACACAGGGATGCTAAATGTACGCAGCAGCTGTAGCCTATATTTCTCTGACCCCAAACGGCGGATTTGTAACTGATCCATCCCCTAGGGGACGTTATACCTTTCTCGTTCATTTCGCCTTTCGCGCGGCGACAAAACAGCTAAAAAAGAAAAAAAGAAAAAAAGGAAAGAAACAATCAAAGGAAAAGAAAGAAAGGAAGGAGCAACGAAAAAACGAGAAACAATGAAGGGGGCAAAGAAACAGCGTCTTTATCGCGGAGTATCTACTGCAAACAGACGACGTCTTATTACGGGAAGGTCGAGGAGTTTTGAAGTCGGCGGCCGGTGACTGGGAGAGGCGAAGGCAGAAAATGCAAGAGAAACACCGAGGAAGAGGGAGGAAACAGCGACGGGGAAGTTTGAGGACAGTGGCGAAAGGCAAGAAGAGGGCGAGGAAGAGCGACGACGAAGTCTCCGGAGTTTGTTCGCTTTCGAGCATAAAGCGTCGCGATGAAACACATCGAAAGGGGAGAGATAGAATGTCGCTTAAGCGTTGTCGTGGCCAATGGCCCGGAATGCCTTCTTCCGGTATCGGGCCAAACGGCGCGTTACACACCGACGCCGAGTTACATTTATTTGTAATTTTTCGTCTCCAGCTAGAGGGAAGATCGCGTCGCGTGTTGCACCGATAACGTGTTTCGTTCTTCCCCTCGATCGAATAACCGAGTCGCCGTTATCGCCAACTTTTCTCCTTCAAGTTGACCCCGGCTACGTCAACAACGCAAATCCTCGTAGCCACGTATCGAATATTTTATCTTTGACGTGTGCTACTTTTGCTGTGTTTATGCTACGTTTGTGCTATATATCAACCTTTGGAAGGGTATCGTTCTAGGAACTGCGCGATCATCTGTGACTAGGTCGTTTTTAGATCCGTATCTATTTTTTTTTCGATCAACCTTGCATTAACGCAGCATTCGATTTGTTGAATTTTGTTTTTTTAACGTTGCAACTGTGAAAAGTTATTTAACGTATACCTATAATCACTTCGTTGAAAGCGTAAGATTCAACGGTGCAACTGGAAAAAAATTGCAGATATAATGTTATCTGAATGAAAATTATTTTTATCAGATTATTTCCATTATATTAGGAATTAAATTATCCTGTCCATCCTGTTAGTCGGTCGATAATGGTAACAGTAGAAGCCAGTGTCCCTTCAGAAGAGAGGCTAATGGGCACACGTGGCGACATATTGGATAATTTTACAGATCTCCAACGAGCAGACAGTATACGCGTGGTCCACACTTTACTTGAAAAATGTGTCCGCGATGGGGCAGAGAATTTCAAACAATAGTCGTTTTACGAAGTATACCGTACGTTAATTAGTACTGATGAGTCGAAAAATTCCGTAGTACGATCAAGTATGATGATTTCTCTGACATTAATTGCTAATTAGCTATTAATATCTTTCGTTTACGTTCGCTGTGGCACGTATGCATGACTTTTAAATAATGGAAACGCGTTCGTTAAACAAAAATGGAGTTGCTAATTTAAACAGAATTTCACTTCCGTCAGTATGGTTCTTTTGCAACTTCTATATTCAAAGAGAACGAAAATACCCGACCACAAAGTTATTCATCAAATTTCGAAATATGTATTATTCAGCACATTAAATCCGTTATTCATTATCTTTCTGCAGTTACACTGTATTTCATATAACTTCGTTAAAAACTTGGCAAATATTAACAAATGGTTAAACGAAATTTACCGTACTGATTAAGGTATTCAAAACGGGAAACGAATTATTTGTATATTAAATTTCATTAATTGCGGAGCTTCTACTATTATTACAGCTTACACGTTAAAGTTCATGATACACTTTGATTGTTTCTATTCAATATTTCCTAACTACAATCTAATTTCTGATCCAAGGTTTTTAATCAATTCAAATTGAAATTCATCGAATTCATTGTTGCACTATTTTAAAATTGTTTAACATTTAAACTAAAGTAAAAATCATTTTCCTTCATTTATCGAACCATAAATTAAACAGGAAACAATTAATACAAACAATTACGCGATGGGTGTATGCTGTTGAATATTTCTCAGATCCAACGAGGATGTTTCTTTGAACCCAGAATTTTTCGCTGCACAAGAACCATCAGGTTTGAAAATCGACCAGCGTATATATCCTACAAAGGCTCGACCTATATTCACCGTGCACCGGGATACTGCTCGTAGCCCGGACAATTCTAGAACACGCGTACAGATGCACACGTTTGAAATATTGGCGATTAAACTTTACAGAGCCGATCGCCTCGAACGGCGTGCTCTCCTTGCCGGCCAATCGTCGAAGACAGAAACCGAAATTGCCGAAGTTACGGCGACCGCATCGTTTTCTATTATTGCTGTATCGTTTCTTATTTAAATATTCAAGTCGTTGTTTCGTGGGAACCAAAATTTATCCGCAATATCCGCTTCTGTTTCTAGTATCTGCAGAACTTTTCAACTCGTATTTCTATAGAAAGTAGATCGTGGAATATCTAAAGTAACCATCTCGTTAAATACATGTTGATATTCAATAGCTTCGGTGAATTAAATCTTTCAACATTTCACGTTTATTACTTTCATTTATTTCGTATAAATTTTTTCCATTATACGTTGTTAAAGATAAAGTTACCGTTCGTTATATTTAAAAATCATATTTCGCATCCTTTCGCTTCGCTTAATCAAGGCTGAAGCAGGATTAAAACAGGATTAAAACAGAAAAATGGCCGCGGTTCTTTAAACCTTCCGGCGTTCTTCGAAACGCTATTGTTTAATTTATTCCCAAGACACTGTTTCTTGTTCCCCCGAGTAATTTATAGTTCCTCGCATCAATTCCTTTTTGCTTTAGGTAGTTCGTTGCCGTGTAAACTCGCCTCGCGATAATGGCCCATAGATTTTCGGGCGAAATTCGGGTCAGGGCTTCTTATTGGCCACTCCAAATCTCGAATTCCATAGTCGATAAACCGCTTCCTTAGTCGAGTCTCGGGCATTGTCGGTTGGTACATTGTCTCGTTGAAAAATTATTCTTCCGCCCTTCCGCGAGCCAATAAATGGCACCGATTGTGTGTACACAGGCTTCCGCTTCGGCGAACACGCGTTTCCGGTGCTTGTTGCCACGCAGCCTCCTTCGTCGCTCCTTGCCCCGCTCTGTAATATCGTTTCTCAACGGTATCGAGGTGTCTAGCCACCGGAAACCTCGGTTACGAAACGAACCGTGCAGATTCTTCATGGCCGCGGGCGAAATTCATGAGAAAATTTCCATAGATACAGTATGACGCGGCCGAAGACGAGCCGCATCGATATGAAAATTAATCGAACACCTGAGAATCGAAAGTAAACCTTGCCCGCTGGAAAATAGATACCTTGGGTATTCACTGGATTACGTTTCATTCTCTACAGGAGGGGTTCGGAGCATAACTTTAGTGCAACTTGCAATGAATGATCGAGGAATGAAAATAAACCGCCATTCGTTAAAAAATATTATCCAATGGCTAAATTAAAAGAACCGTTAAGAGCTATCTGTAATGGAGCAGCGTTGCAAAATTTGTGTAAAAACGGGAAATCTCTCCATTCGGTCGGCTAAGTGTTAAGTTGTTAATAGATATTTACGCGACCCCCCGAGATTCCTTCAAAACCAGAAGGTAATCCTTTTCAATAACCTAAATTCCTGATCAACGTTCAGTAAGCAGAGTTTTGTTCTCTCGTAAGAAGAAAATAGATTGTAATTGATTGCAGCTTTTCACTTTAATCGGCAAGACTAAGTGTGTTTAAAAAATGCAGGCGGATAGGTATGTGTCTTCCAAGTCACACAGCGTTATAGGGGGTTAATATGGAACGATGGCGAGAAAACGGTCCCAGGATGCAATGGCTGCCGGGTTTACGACGGAGCGACGATAATGGATGCGATCGTTTGTTCCGCGGCGTGACGTGTCCGCGTTTTTCTTGTAATTTTATACGTTTAATGGCCGTCCGCGCGAGACGGCCACGATGCTCGAAAAAAATAGCCGACGATTGTTTTCCGGACGGTGATTTATTCAGTTTCGAAAAGAATTATTTCCGCTAACGCGAGCAAAAGACACGCGTCACGTGAAATAATATTTGATCCCGGCCCCTCCGCTCGGAGCGCGAGTTTGCTGTTTTATAGCGAACACCGTCTGTGCATCGATCTTCATATTTCTTGGAACATCAAAGACTGTCTCCTATATCGATGCACTTTCTATATGGTGGATGTGAAACACGTTTCGGTGCTTTGTTCAGAGTGTGTTAAAAAAAGCTCGTGTGCGATTCGCGGAACGTGTGAAATTTCTTGAAATTCGATTCCGATGATTGCAAAGAAGAATGTTTTCGTATCCTTCGGTGGATGGTTGAATAAAAATTGAATTATAGAATAAAAATTTGGTTATCCAGTTCCAAGCGAAAAGGATGAAATAGTGGTTTTACTATATGGTTGCCCGCCAGGGGTGTCCATTAGATACTGCTATTAAATAAGAATAATAACTCGTCGAAGCATTCAGCTGTCAAAACGCACGAAGATCGCTAGAAACTCTCGAGGAACGTTTACAGAGCGAAGCGAAGGAGCAACCGTTTTTACTCGCCTGCACGAGTCCTCGGCGAAGATTCCTCAGACTGCATATTATTTATTATAAGTACCTCGCGCAGTAACCTCTGGCTGCGTTATAAACGAGGCTGCATAACGTGGAAAGCCCCGTGACGTATCGGTAGACATATTTACCGTGGTGGATCCTATTCGGACTATTTACTCGACAACTTTGCCCGAGCAGAAACCCGCGAGCACTTGTGCACATAAAGTCAGCCTTACAAATGTTTAAACACGACACGCGTGGGAGAGCCTGTTACCGTGAAATATTATATTTCTATTACGGTAGGAGTGCCGTTCGATATCCAAGAATGCATTTGCAACGTCACGACGTAATGTGCGGCTCCGCGAACCAAACGCGACTTCAAACGCCCGCCATTTGCGAAATTCAATGGACCTTGCTTCTGGGAGAAATTTTATTCGTCGTGCGGACGAAATCACTCTGAAAGTTAGTCAGAATTTTATAGGGTGGTCGGATATTTTTCAGTCAAACCGTGAAAATAGGTTCTACGCCGACGGGAAGAAAAGAAATATGGTATATCGCAACCTGGTGCGACCTCTAGGGCAGGCTTGCTGCATTTTACAACTTTACACGCCGTGTTTAACGGCTGAAATTTATCACTCGGAATAGGGGATCGAGTTATGCGAGAAAACGTAGTTGGAACTATGATAATAATCGATATTACCCTATAAACGTTCAATATCTAATTGCATCGAACCGTACTCTATTTCTGAGAACAATTTTATCTGCATTATTTGTACGAACATTCCCTCGTTAGACAACTAAAATTATTGTTCTTTTCCTTTCGCTTTGGTAAACTTATTATCATAAAGAACAGAAATTTTTCGATCAAACTCCAAATCAAATTTCCTTCAATTCCATCGAACCAACGATAAAACCGAATACCAACGTCCGTTAGAAAAGCTACGAACATTCTTTCAAACAAAGCAGTATACTAACCTCTGCATCACGCGCTGGAACATATTTCAAACCATCGAGGAAACGTCTATCCGACTTCAGAATCGTTCATAAATGTTACAAATCGTTCATGAAGGTGGAGACGCGAATCTCTCCTTCGCGATGGTCTTCTCGGTTCGTTTCCGACCTTCACCCCATGCCGGGGGAGATTCCTTTCCCGTCTGCCTCACCGAAATTCCGACATACTTCTTCTTCGCGGCTGAAATATATATCTTCCAACGGGTAGGAGGTAAGCTTAGCAATCACGCGGGAGGTAGTATCTTGATTCGAATAAATCTCCTGTAACTCGAGGATTCTGCGAGAACGCGAGAGAGGTCTTTTCGTGACAAGTACACGCGTAATGGGAAAAGCTTTACGGGCGGCTAGGGTCTGGATACGCAGTGTATATCCAGGCGCCGCCCATGAATTCAAAACAAGCCCGGATCTCGGCCAGGTATGCCCGGGATAACGTAATTACGCGTGCACCTACATACATATCCGGCCATTCGCTTTATAACTTCGCGATCTAAAGCGTTACCCGCCTCGGAAGCCGGGCCTGCCGTCGAGCTCGTCCTTCGCGCTTGCAGCGCGATAGAATCTGGCCGGGATGCGAGCTCGCGGGCTCGATTGCAGTTGGATAGTTTCCATATGCAGGTAATATTCGAGCGAAATAATATTTGTGGAGAGTAATAGGGAATTTGTTTGGTTTGTATTTAAACGGTATCGATTAAAGCGGAGCGCTGGGCGCTTGAGGAATTCCGTGCTTGTCCCGTCCGAAGCGTTTAATTAATTGCGAAGTTGTGAATCGCGCGATCAGAACGACGCGTATACGATGGTGTTCTGCAAGAAGAGCTGTTGTGGGATGAAACGTGTTCGAAAGGACGAAACACAGTTTTTCGTGTCAACGTTCCTTTTCAGAGGAACAAAAAAAAAAACGGTGCTTCGGATATACACGGATTGCGCTTGTTTTCAGTCGAATTCACTATAATGGTTGTCGCTACAAATCTTTACCATGTTTGTACCGTGTAGAGAGAAAACAGATCGACTAATCGGATTACCAGACCACGATTCGGACCTGAATCTTTTGCCTGCTGACCCGTTGTTTTAACTGCTCGAGGTACCGTAACATCGACGTTTCTGTTTTCAGCTTGTCCCTCGCGAGATATTCACTCTTCTATATTTATTATTAACCCTCTATAATATCGCGTAACTTGGGAGTTATACGCATATACGCCTTCTTAACACTTAGCCAACCAAATGAGGAGATTTTTTTTCCGCAACAGGGGCGCTACCATTGATTCTATTTACCTTTGTTATCAGTTAATCTTAAACTAGCTTGGTTCACAGTTCGTTAAATGCATTTTCTGCTTTTCCAAAGTACAATTTTTAATAAATTTTAATACGCGACGGACAGTGTCTAATTAAGTATAGCACCGTACGGTTAGTTAAATGTTAATAGGCTCCCGATCGGTGAAGTGTTAATTTTATTTTACCGGTTTACTTGAAAATTAAAGCATGGTATGATTGAAAGATGACCGTCAAGTCATACGCTTCGTTAATTCAATTCTTCCGCGAAAATTAAATGCATTTTCCGAGTTCTCGATGCCAATCTCACCGATAAAACGTCGCACGAATAACAAAAGCAGACCGCGGCTACCTTTTTCCTCCATTTTTTCCGCTGCAAATCCTTCGTAAGCGTATTTCACCCGACGCTAACAGACATCCCCGGGGAGTTGGTGTACACGAATTAAACATGGCGAAAGGCGAAGCGAAGCGACTGCTGACGTCTCGACGAATAGTATACGCGGATCGCAGGTAACCGCAAGTTAAATCCTTCTATTCGGCGAAGTCTCTGCCCTTCGAGTCTCCGAACTTCGCAACTGGAAGCACCCGATATTGGTTTCGGCGTCGATAACTTTGTCATCGAATAAGTAATCAACGTGACCCAAATAATACGACTACATTTGTGGGCTCGCTGTTAAGTTCGTCGCGCGATCGCGAGTTAACCGCTTTTAAACGCGAGCTCATGAACTACAAGCTCGTTCCCATTCAACGTGCATAAAAGATAGAATAGAAGTAAATATACTTTCTATGAAAACACCTAATATAATTCTTAATTTATCTGCGAGTTCGTTCGTTTATTTGAACAGAAATTATAATCGATCACAATTTCATCGTTGAATTCGAAAAATTAATAACCAGTAAATGTTCTTATTATGAAAACACAAAAATAATAAATAGTTAAAATAAATTGTCATTGTATGAACTTATAAAGTTTATAATGAACTTTATTAACTTCAGTTTTCGGCTATAAACGTAAATTCATTTAAGTGTCACTGACATTAAAGTAATCAGTAAATTATTGCCAACATACCCGAAAGAAAGAAGAACGAAAAGTATACAACAAAGAATTAATACACTACCAGCGTGCACGCCTGTGCACAATCGCAACCGACCACCGAAAACCAGTAAAGAGTTCAAAATTCGTGTTCATAGTATAGATACCCAGTTTCTATACCGTGCACGTAGCCATCGGACGATCATGTACACCGAACTTTACCTTCCGTCGTCGCAGTTCGTACCGTGTCCCATTTCCAATGCAAATGCCCGAGGAAGGGGGGAAGGGAGGAAGGGGTGAGAGGGCTGCCACGAAAGAAACTTGCTCCCGGCAGGCGTTATAAACCACCCCCCTGTTGCGATGTATCCGTCCGAACGATACTTATTTCGATCCCTTAATCTTCCACGCTGCCTGTCCCATTCTTACGCAGCGTTTTCCGCGGCGACGACGGAAAAAGAGGAGAAGAACCAGAGGGTGCGGCGGTCGCGAGACTCGGAAACGAGAACCACCACACAGAGCACGCTTCTTTGTCCTCGCTTTTTCGCCGGTTCTTCGCACCAGAGGATCCTCCCTCCAAGCCTGTTCTTTGTACGGCTGAATAAATTATTTTTCTCCACCACGCTTTTCGTTACAAGCTGATGGAAAGAACGCGGGCCTCTTTGGTTCGAGCGTGATTCAGCGGCGCGTCACGTTCTTCATCGGCGAATCCCGGGGCTTGACGCGTGGCTGAACGATGATAGTTTGATTGGCGGCCGTTTCGGGTACCACGGAAATTAATTTTATACCGTTGCCTCGAAGTTCCCTTTTTAACAGTCCCGTTCGTTAGCGTTAGCTGTTGGTTACTGCGGCGTTGCGTTAAATGAGAGATATTAAAATGCTGTCGATTTCGTAAATTGATTTCACGGAAAATTAAAATTAATGTTTATCGAGGTTGTAACCTATCTTTTGTGATTTTCGAATAGGTATTAGTAATATATTGGGTTAAGAAGTTCATAAGTACAAAATGTTGGAAAGTGATTGGTTTTTCTTAGCATGCATAATAATTTAGAATATAATAATGCAGAGGAATTAATTATATATATATATGTGTGTGTGTGGTTTCAAAATGTAATTGGTATTGGTAAATGTAATATTGGTAACTGGCTTCAAGGTCGTTATACCTACTTTCTCTTGGAGTATTGATCGAAGTCTCGACAAGGGCAGAAGAAAGATGCTGATATTGCATAGTATACCGATTTTCACAAATGAAAAAATCGAATTATTTTTAATTACACTTTTTCTGATATTGTTGTTTCATATAATCAGGAACGATTGAAAAGTTTCGCATTATTCAAATCGATAATACCGGTCGCCGCACATAGACGATGAATTCGGTGAAACAGTACATCGAACAAATACGATTATATTAAAACCAATCCCATCCCGTGATGAAATTTGTTAAGCAACCGTATTGTACTCGCATTATATGATTATTGATATAACCGTACACGATTAATTTCACTCGTCTGATCAATTTGCTCCGAAGGATTCCTTCTGTTTGCAAATCGAATATATACGTAAGCCGAAAATATGTTCGCCATAAGTCATTAAATTTCTGTTATTTATATTTATATCTACTGTTTATTCCGATATTTAACGATCTTGGAAACAGCTGAATTAAAGCTGAAACGAACGTTATGTTATCCCCGTGATCCTTCGATAACTGATGAAATTGGAATATTCTGACGAGGTATTAAAATTCAAATTCTTCCCAGCCTGATTCGATACCTCGCTCGTTCACCGTGGCTACGACAAAAATGAAAGGATCTCGCGTTGATCGTACGTTAATGCGAGTAATTTTACCGGTATGTTTAATTCATGCCGGTGATTTAGTTTCTGCGTTTAATCAATGCGTGCGGTTTAATTTCTATAATTAATATAACGGCACGGTTAAACGTACCGATTGCTAATCGTAGGTCGACAAACATAAACGGCGTCACGCGAAACTCGATTTGCCTATTTATTCGAAAATGAAATTAATAAAACGTTCGCGATATTTTCGTTCTCCTAACCAAGCTTGAAAATACGTATGCAGATCGTAATTGTATTTCGTTATAAATATTCAAGGATAAGTATCGTAATTAATTTCAATTGCTGGGCAATATTTATAGGTGTGTAATATATTGTGTGAAATGAGTGTTCTACTTACATTAACACTCACGAGTACCAACAAATTTTTCAAGAGCATTCGAGAAGTACGTGTATATTACCATAAAGCTTTCGTATATTATTTTATCATGCTGTCTTTAACACTATTTCTACCACAATTTTTTGTATACCTATTTTGACCAAAAGGTGTCTTTTTTAGATGCAAAATGAGCTGGAGGAAAATGATATCGCGGAATTAATTTAACAAGTGTTGTACGAAAAGTCAAAAAATTAGTTGTGGACAAATGATTAAATTTAGAGAATAATGTTAAGTTAAAATTTGAAAGGTGTCTTTTAACACCTCTTGGTAGAAATAGTGTTAAGAACATAATTTTTCTTCGACGTGTATTGAACAAAATATCATTTTACTTCCCAAATTTAAAAATTTTATACGAACTCTTCGTATCGCGTTGACGTGTGAAAATATGTAGAACGTTTCCGAAACATAGTACGCGTATAATCCGATACCAGCATTTCACGTTTTTAATGACCCAGTTTATAGACCCTGAAATTTTCCCTATATCAACGTCGCGTCGAATCGAGGGCGGTATAACTTACAGCAGAAGCTATCGAAAGTGTCACCTGAAATGATTGAAGTGTCTTGAACTACATCGACGATGATCAGTGCGGTATGATTGATCGGTGATTGGAGGAAACATATGTATCCGTTGTTACACAGAAGTTCCAATCTTAGCAAGACAAACACGCTTACTCTAAATGCCTAGATTATGTAATCATGCGATTGCGTAGACATGTATACCTCTGTATCTACGTCAATGGGAGTAAAACGGCTAATACGTACGATATGCAATTACATACGTCAGTGATGTATGTAACGAACAATGTTAATCACTTGTGAAACGTGTGCCAGCCAATTGTATCGTGAATATATGTTCGTATTGCTATAATGTACTTTTTAACACGGTGATGTGTACGATTTGACATAATTTGCTGTGCTACTTTTAATCTTCGCAAAGAGCGTGAAACGAAGTATTCTATCGAAATTAAATTAAAGTAGATACTTAATGGAACTTAAAAGTTTAATCTTCAAATACTGAAAACGCTTATAAAGATATTTTAACACGGTGTCTAATTCTTTCAGAATTTTTACCGCAACAAAATCATACGAAACGTGTTCTCTTCTAATGATCTAGAAAGGAACGCGCCATCGACAATACTTTTATTTCATCGAACAAACTCTATCAACTATAAAAATGTTTATACCTTGAATTTCCTCGCGCTGTGCACGATTCCTGTGAAGATCATCTCGTTTATCGGGGTATCATACCCGGATCGTTGCTCGCGAAATACCCCGGTACGCCGATACATCACACGGAAGAGGAATGGCTGGGGAAAAAAACCGGTCGGAGACAATGGCTCGAAGTTTAATCTTCCACGCGAGTTCAGTTCGCTCGTTCAAGCAGAATGAAGCGGAGACAGGAGGAGAGAAAAAGCGGGCGCGGGGAAGTAGTAGTTTTATGAGAGGCGTTCTTAATTTTCCAAGTGTCACGGGTCAGCCGGCGTTCCCCGGCAAAGCAACAGCGACTGTCGCTGCAGGATCATCGATCAGAGCTACATACACACAAAAGAAGAGAGAGAGAGAGAGAGAACGAAAGAGAGAAGGAGAGTGAGAGGAAAAGGGAACGAAAGGGAACGAGAGAGGAAAGAGAAGGGAGATACGAAACAGCAAGAGAGAAACTGCAAACGCTTGCCCTGGACGTTCGACCTGTTTCGAATGGCATACCGCGCGTTTCGACCTCATATTCGCCATGATTTATTGTATTCGCATGCACCACCATACGCGGACGCGTCAGTCTGTGCGATCGCTGGATCAGATCTGAATCGCGCATTATCGATGGGAACGCGTGTCGGTCGAGCGATGTGTAAATCCAGGCAAAAGTTTCTGCAAACGGATCGACGAACGGTCATCGAAGAACGATGTTGGAACCGATCGGAGGGTGAATTGATTCTAAAGGTGCCTTTTGAACGCGCCGCTACCTTTTCTTGGTCAAACAGCAAAAAGAGAATCGTGTCGAAGCGATTCCGAGGGACGATTCTATCCTTTGATTCGTTCCAACTGAGATCACGGGGCGACGCGTGTCCCTTTGACTTTTGTTTTCGAACCGTCTGACAAAATGTTTCCTTATTTGGCTTCAGTCTGTATTAAAGAGGGATATTTCAGCGATGCTATCATATACTGAGTAGATATGTTGAGTCTCGTTAAAGATTCACAACCCTTTGAATTCTAGAAGTAACTTTCGGTCGCTAAATAGTATTGATTTGGCAAATTTTTAAATTTAGGAAAGAAGTGACTGATAGTATCTGTGAATTTTGATATCGTTTAAGTTTAACTGTGATATTTCAATATTGAGATTCGTATCCGTACTGCTGTAATTATTTTATAAATATTGCTGCATTGTGTCGTAAAACTATATAACCCCTTTTTTCACAATTTATATTTTACCGTTACTATTAGATTTACTGCATACCATTTAATTGATTTCAGTAACGAATAAAATGAAGTACAATGTCGTTTCTAGTGGTTTCAACAGACCTATACATCGTATTGAAAAAACTTCTTCCCCCGTTGTTCCTTACTATTCTTTCCCTTTTGTATCCTGCCTCATTACGCATTTCTACAATAACATAATGGTTCCATTAAACATGAAATACAATTTCACTTAGCTGCCGCTTCGTTGCACCTGCAGGAAAGATATTATGGTGAATAAAACATTCTTATACCATTCAACGTTATCCTGTAGCACTTTCTTCCATTGTAAATTGTGAAAAGGACGTGGCCTAATTGAATTCTATCGTTAATACTCTCCATAAAACTGTACAATACCTTTCATTTTTTCATCGTACGATGCGATCTACAATCCCTATTTAATAAGTAGCCAAACAAAGACCAAAACGATATCTCTCCACTTAATGCACAAACCACAACATGTTACTCAAATATTCATCCGTATTATCGCATTGTTATCTCGCTGATTATTATGAACATCAGCAACCTCAGAAGTACCCCGTGAACAAAAGGAAATAATACGAACTTTAAATCTAACTGGTTTTCCGCTTATCTACGCAACCGGCCAAAGATTTGGAATCACTGTCAAATTTGCAGCCATATATAATCGGTGATTTATTATTAAGAAATTAATATCTCTAACTTCAACAGCAATTCCCTGTATCGTAGTAGACTTTTCATGAAAGAGCTTTCTAATATGAACTCTATCGTTCTGAAATCCTTTTTCTCTAAATTCAAATGTTTCCTAAAACCTCCGGGCGATTCCAAACTTTTGGCCGGTAGTGTATATCCCGAAGTTGCAGATCCACCACTCGGCTCGGTGCATTTAAGTTGGTTTAATTGAGATTTCGTTGCCGAAATCGCCGGACAAATTGCGAGGGAGCCACGAATTTCGATGGCCGCCCCCACTCGAGCGAAGTGAAGTCCGGACACGTCGGTCGATCCGCCTGGCCGCTGCAAGCAGCTGGCTAACCCTGTAAAAGGGCGAAACCGAAGGAATCTTATAGGATCGATTCGGTGTTCGAGCATCGGCTTTCAGTTTCTTTCTTCTGGCGCAGTTCATTTCTCTCCTCGTTCCCGCTGCCTTCTACTAGACAATCTCCCTCGTCCCGCCGCGCCCCGATCCCTTGCCCACCCTTTTGGCTCACTCGATACCACCTATACACCCGGGCTGGCTCTTTCAACGGGGCGTAAGCGCGCTTAAATACCTGCTGAATCTCGACGAGGCCAGGAAATCACGGACGAGAAGAGTCTCTGAAAAAGGAACGGCTAAAAGGCAACTGCGCGAGATGCCACGGCTCTTTTCACCCCCTTCCTCCTCCGCCCTCTCTCGCGCTCTGTCTTTTTTCTTTCCCCTTTTTCCTTCCTTTTCCCTTCGTTCCCTCTTTCTTTCTCGATTTTGCCCCCTTGTTTTCCTCCATTCTTTCGTTCTATAGCGTGTATATACACGTGTTGTTAGATACGTTCCCGACTGCCGTATACCTATATCGTTGCACGTACATCCTCCCCTCGATTGCGGTCAGAATTTGCATGCGAGTGGCGCGCGATCTCCTTCCGGCAAATTTGGAACCATCCGACAAGCTACGTGTGTACGTACGCCGCCATTTCGCGCTGAGTATCAGCAGCCGCGAATGAAAAATTAGATTGCCGGCAATCAACGGATCATCCGGACACTCGTTTCGAAAGGAAAATGATCTTTAACATCTTGACGCGAAGCGATGGTTCCTGTTGAAAACTTTTGAAAGGCGAAAGATACATGTATGATCTGTATTTCTTCGTGTAAGCGTGTGTTTCGTATGGCAGCGTCACGAATACTACATTTTAAATGTGATAGCGAATTAATAGGGGGTAAAGGAGAAACGAGAAATCCATCAGTGAGTAATACTATGCATTGGGATTTAACGAAGATTGAAAAAGTATTGAGGAAGAATTGGTTTTGCATAAATTGCTCGAAGTGTTACTACGCCTCTCTCTTCTCATTTTAAAGAAAGAATATAAGTACTCGTTTATACATAAACATAAATAAGTACATGTAAATTGATAAACGTCTTCGATATAAATTTGAATTACAATTTAGCTGGGTTAAAATTTTTTATTTACGTGAAAATGTTAAAAAATGTTATTCGAAGCAAAAATTAAAAGATTACTCAGAGAATGAAAACGATACAATATTGTACGTAATTATGGGTAGGTTAAAACGTTCAAAAGTACCCTTACCTATATAACAAATTGATATTACCGCTATTGAATTCAAATATATTCGTTCACGGAGCTACAAAATTTTTATTTATCCAACACACCGGCAAACCGCAAGAAAAATCCGCTGACCTATAACTAACGTGACTTTTCAAAGAAAACCAGAGCTCGCGAAACTTTCGAAACGGGAACGCGATAAAATTAATAAAACTGTCGCAGAAAATAGATCAATATTCCAATATCGCGATGCTCCATCCACTCGAATTAATGGTAAACGGTTTCTGCACATTCCACGAAACTTCTCCCTTTCGCGCGTCCACTATCCCTCCTGAGTATTATATTATTTGCTAGCCCAACTTTTTTCATTCTATTCAAAAATATGAAAAATCTAAAACAAATAAGACTGATTCTCGCCCGTGTATACGATCGCCCACTTCGCTCGAGTCTCAAACTAGTTACCAATTTTAAAAAGATTTCATCCACTCTCCCTAAGTGTCCCTGTACTCTGGCGAACGAAACACCGGTGTGCAAACTGACATGCGACTATCTAAAGAGTAACAAGAAGTGCAACGACGAGCAAAACGTAAAGTCTCGATATACAGAACGGATACGAGGTGTTGAAAGGCAGGAAAATAGCGCTGATGGTAGCGAGGCTGGGAGTCGCGCGATTGTCGGGTAATAACGTGTCAAATAACGTTAAAACAATATAGCGGAAGTGTCGGCGCGGCGTGTCGCGATGGAGAAGCGTATCTCACAGCCGCGGTTAGCCTGGAAACCGCCGAGAGACACTTCAAAGGTGCCAAAAAGGCTTGACGTTTGCACGCGAAATAACGGCCGAAAGTATCCCGTTCCCGGCGCCGGCAGCCACGTGTATAAATTCGCGGGACAAACTGCCATTGCAGGGGTTTCGCATGGCTACGCCCTTAGGTGCAATGCATAGCGCGACTGCGGTGCATTTCGAGGTACAAGCCGGCCACGATGAATTCGGCACCCACGTAAGTTACTACAGAGCGCGATAAAAGTGTCTGCTCGAACGTCCATTAATCTTTCATTCCTGGCATCTTTTCATCGTTCACCTTAAAATCTTTAAAAAAAGATTAAATTCACGAGGAAACCCGCAATCAATTTATAAATTAACGAGAAACACGCGCATCTTTTACGTGTTCGCCCTTGCAACGGCACCGGTTGTGCATATAATTTTTTTCTTTTTTGAGCGAAAAAACATATTTATTTTTTAACAACCTAATTAGCTCACGGCTTTCCATTCGCAAACGTGACAGTTTAACGACGGGCGTTAAAAAACAAACGAAGTGATTATGAATTAATTAAATCAGAGTTAAAACGATTATAATTTACAGGGTAAAAACGGAAATGCTGTAATACAGTAACTTTCGACGCATGCAATTAAGCGCGCGTTCAAAAATGTTAATTTTATTGACATATTATGCCGTGAAATAGCGATTATAATTAATTTTGCATTTCGAAATTTACGTCACATCGGATGAAATACCGAATTTATGACTCTACAAACTTTACAACAGAATTTCGCTTCAACAGCCGTGCAATACGAGCGATTGCAATATTGATAGTTTGCAGTAGGTAATTTGTGCCATTTGTTGATTATATTTGTTAACTCTGTGTTTAAACAGCTGCTTATGTCAACGAATGAATGCAATTGCTGTTTCATTCGTGGAAATATAAACCCAATAAAACGTTTCGAATATTCAATAAAACGATTTAATTTTTTTAACCTCAATTTTCACGTTCGTGTGTAACGTATAACACTTAAACAAATAATTTTTTTACATTCTACCTAAAACATTGCTCGAGACAGAATAATAGCTTTCGAGCAGAATTTTTCGGAATTGAAAACAACAGCCAGCAAACCCAGTGCATTCTCAAACGATGTGCATCATAATGTTCCGCGCACGTTATCCCATTTGAATTGCAATAAGTGCACCGAGAAACTACTCATATTCATCACCGCAGGATTTCTCCGCGGATTTCTGTTATCCTCGTGAAATTTCTGAACCCAGCGGATTCCATGTTTAACTATTGATTCATTAAAATAGAGCCCCTATTTTCACGTTGAACCATTTCAGGTTTCAAACAGCAACTGCATTACTGGCAGAGTAATGAGTTCAGTAGTTAGACGTGTTAACAATCACGATTGCCCAACAACAAGATAACGACCAACAAAATTATCTAGGAGATATCACATCCTAACCTAACCCGTTCATATTTTTTTTTTTTTGCATAGCATCTAAAACATATTTCACTTCTCATTTTGGATTACACTTCCCAACATTCTTTAAAAAGTCACTGTAACGGGTGTTAAAAAAAAGTAAAAGTCCTGGTTCTCGATACACGTGCATTAAATAGAGGTATCCGATAAGTTTTAACAAAATTTCATCAAAAAATCATAAAACACCCCTCGTAGAGAGGATGCGTCCTAACGTAAATTCGCCGGCGGACTATGGTACCTGATAGGTACAGGTGTGTATGCAGCCATAATACGCGCAGCCGTACATGTGTTTACACACACATACACACGCGTGCACATTGTTGCACTTTGTCGCCGCGGGTACGTCGTAAACTGCAACGTTCGCCAACAATCGTCGCCCCCCCCCCTAGCTGGGAACGCGCGACACCGGTGTCATCCTTGTCGCGACCTGGTAATCCCGTCGCTGATTTTCAACGACCTCCACCCCTTTGAGCTCCTCATCGCCTCTCCGGCCAGGCCGTGGCGTGTCAGGCCTTCGACGAATACCAAGACCAGGTACATTACCGTCCGAAAGTTTGGAAACACTATACGGCTTGTACCTGTATCGATCCTCCCACTAATTTCCTTATCAACGCGAAATTCATACTACAGGTCGTATATATAGGAATATTCCTTACTTTTATTAGTAGATTGAGTAAGACAAAGTGAACTTCTTAGATAATATTATACATTTAAAATATTCTAATAGCATAAACAACTTTGACAGTATATAAACGACTTTTCGACTTAACACAACTCCAACGTTCTTGCTTCTTTCACAGTCAAACTCTTTCTGCCTCGTGCTCAAATTTTCCCTGTCATATATTCTTCCAAACACTCGTTTCCGTTCTTTCTAATTGTCAACCTTTCTCACTCGATGCATTCTGTCAGGTTCACCCAAAATTCCTCGATCGCGACGTTTTCTCAACTGCTCATCTTTCGTGCCTCAGAAACCCTTGAGTCCAAATATTTTACGTTCACAGAGCTATCGCTTAACTCGAGCACTCTTCACATTTTCCTAAAGTCATATCCATTCGATCGCATTCTTACATATGTATATATTCGTAATAGCTTCTTTGTGTTCCAGCAGATTTTCCACCCTAGAAACTTCTAAGGTAACACGATCCTAAATTCGTTTGTTTCTTCAAGTTCTAGCGTGCTACCTGAAAAACTTCCTTCTGACAGTGTACACGTACATGGGACACAGAGCTTGGCTGGAACGCGTTTTCTCGGTTTTCTCTAATTGAACGAAGCGGCGAGGATTTAACCTCTTGCGCGGCGGTGTAGCTTGTTTGCCAGCCCGAGCCTACGCGCGCTGTGTGCTCAATTTTCTGCTCTCGAGCTAATTGCTCGTGACCTTCGCGCAGGTTCCCGTTCTTCCGCGAATTCAATTAAAGACAGGCAACGAGGACCCGACTCCGAGCGCCGAAAGTTGCTCCATTGTGGGAACGTGGCGGGGAAGTGGGTCCTTCGGCTTGGTCGAGGATGGTTTCGGTTGTTCGATTTCGCTCGTCGGATGTCGGATTTAAGGGATTTGATTGAACAAGAGGCGTAAGCTCGCGCAATACAAAAGGAATCGATGATTTAGTGCTTGACTCATTAATTATTTGTCAACGTTGTGATTACCTGGAACGATTGGACAAATTCTTAAAATAACTACAATATTTACAAAAGAATTTAATAATGTTCCAAACATTTGCAAACTCAGAAAACTCAGAAATTTCGTTTCTCTTGTCATAATCGATCATAATCGATTTCATCGAATCCTAGAATTAAATTTCGAAAAGTGATCGCCTAAATGGTGAAATTTATTTATCGATAAGACACGATCTATCGTATAAGTGCGCAGGATAAGCAAAATCATTAATCATTCGAATCGTTTCTTTTTATTTTGAATATAACGAGAGGGCGGACACGAATCGCGTAATTTTTTTAACCAAGAAAATCCGAACACACGTTTGTCTCGACTGACATAGATTTGACAAATCGTTAAACGTCAGCAACGTACGCGTGTACTCGCAGGGAAAATGAATTTCTCTGGGTTTTCGGTTTTCATCTGCTTCCAACGACTAATCGATACCAACCCTTGACCTGTTATGATGGAGAAATGAAGTTGGTAGAAATTCGAGTAAAAATTGTTCCCTATTGGTAACGTTCGAATCCCACGAACTAAACTCTTAGTATTGCGAATTAACTCGGATTCGCGAATATATATTGAACTTGATCCCGTTTCTAAATTTCACCCTGAGGTTAATGTTTCACGCTGGCAACGAAGCTGCGACCATTGTTTTCAAGGGTTTCGAAGAAATGGCTTCTGTCGATTGTCTATGATCGAATTCCCTGCAGATGTAATTTCACGAGGGTGATCCTGATTCCTTACAGTAGAATGTCGTTGCTCATCGAAATTCCTTGTGCTAATTATCTGTTCGCTTTGATATACTTTCGATTGTCTATTATTCTTGGATTTATTATTAAACTTTATGCATCCTTTCTAAATTCGTCCCTCTACGTCGACACGAATTTTCCGGGCAACCCGGTGTTTATCGAAAAATAATTTCTAGTTCGTTAACTCGAATTTAAACTCATCGAATGTGTACACCAAACTTTGAAACGCCAAATCGATGCCGGCGAATCGTTCAAATAAAAATGAAACCTATCTCTCAGCCTGTCTCTCTGCCGATTTCACTATGAACCGATGAATTTTAATGCGCGTATCGGTAAAAATGCAAGGATACGTTCTGCAAAATCTTGAACTCTTTTTAGCGGGAAACAAAAGGGAAACGAAAAGAGCAAAATATAGTCACCGGAACAGGATACAACGTTTCCTCTGACTCTCTCCCCATTTTTAGCTTTCATTTATTCGGCTTTCGTCTTCCTCCTTTTTTTCCCCCCCGCAAATAAATTCTATCGCAGCTTCTGAATTCGGTTCCCTCCGTCTCTGTCGAAACGAAGCACGCGAATATATAACAAAAAAAGAGAAACCTCGAAAACGAGAGGAAAAAAACGGATAGGTTGGCGATGTACGAGACACGATGTTTGGACGCTCGCCTGTTCCCAGCTTCCGTGTTTTCGCGCGGCCCGCTTTTTCATTTCCTCGCTTACGTTCGAATTTATGAAGAACGTTCATCGAAATAATAATAAATCGCGGCGGAGGAGAGCGTTTGTTGCATTTAAAAACGCGTTACTCATCGGTCGCGGACGCGGCACAAACGTCCGGGCATTTGTTCTTATACTCACCGCGCTCTGCTCGCTCGGCCATACATTACCCCCGGTCGGGGATGTTACCGCGGAACATTGATTCATGCCTGGAATCGGATTTTAAGCGCTGTTTGCTAAAAGATTTATCAGGAAATACGTTGCGCCGAATTCAATTTGTGTAATTTGTGTTCGACGTTGATTTTGAAGCACGGTATAGTGTTGGAAGAGCGATGACTTTCGAGGGCCTTCGTAAAACTAACACGGTATACATTTAATTATAAGTAGAAAAACACTGTGGATTTTTTTAGTAAAAGAAAGATAAAATAACTGGTTAATCTGTGAAATTTGATAAACAAAAGTTCAGTAACATGTAATATTGAATAGCAAATATATCTGAAGTAAATATGGCCTAATATTCATCTCAGGATTATACTACTGCTCGTTGTAACACGTTGAAGAAGCAGATTATTAATGTGTGGCGGTACCTCTGATACTAATCACCGGTTTCCATCAGCTTCACGGAATCCCTGCTTCCCACGAACTCCAACCTAATCATCGATCTAGTCAAATTACCGCCATATTTGTAATACCGAATGCCTCCGTGCCCAAAGAACTGGTGTACAGTAACTTTATTAACGAGCTCATTTATAGGCTCTATTACCACTTGGCATTCCCCATTCTATCTCTGCTTATCAATCGTTTCTGTTGCCGCTGGCCTAATTCGTGTAACAAATATAAAATCTACCCGTGTTTGAATTCAACGGGAATTGGCAAACTCGTGAAACTCTCTGTAGCTCTATACTCAAATATCGTTATCGAAGACACTAAAGCGTACTTTCGCACGGTTAGTATCAGGAAAATCGTCGGTGTATTTCCTTGCTCGAAACTTTTAAGCAAATCTCAGTCGATCCACTTGCGATTCAGCTCAACGTGGACCGGTCGACCGAATAACTTACTTTCGACGCCATCGCCGTTTCTTAAAACGATAATGATCCATTAAGAAGCTCGGAACTCGGGCATTCCTGTGAATACTCGGGGGGTTAGCTGGTAGAGAGACGCTTTCTCACGAGGCAGGGTAGACGGAGGGGAGCGACAAAGAAAAAAACGTTAATCGGGGGAACACGGGCGCCAGAAACGGCCGAGTCTTTCGACTTTTCATCGAACTGGAAGGAGTCGTCTTTGTGCTTAACGGACGGTACCAGCATGCGGTAGCGAAAGGGGTGGGGCAGGGATGAAGGGTTGGGCGAACGAAACGAAGCGTTCGCTTCCCGATTCCAGATGAACGGATTTCGTTAAAAGCAGATTTACATTTCCTCGGCTCTTGGATCACTCTCTTTCTCTTTTTCCCTTTGTCTTTGTTTCTCCCTTCCCGTCTCTGTTCCTCACCCTCTTCCACTCATTTTCTGTTCTCTTTGCCCGTCCCTATTTTTCATTCCTCTCAAAATCTGTATTTTGAAAGCGCAACACGCTATAATTGGTTCTATCCAATAAATCTATGATAACCGATTCGTTTTTCAACGTGGTATCAATTTGGGGCGGAAAATTAGATTTTCAAGTGTTTAGGGAGCAATGATCGATTATAAAAACAAATCTATCACAAATAATTGAATTTTCAGTATTTATTTTACCGCAGCGCGAACCCTACCCGAACCTAACCCGAACCTAACCATTCGTGCACTCGACACTCTCCCTCCAGTAAGTTTCTCGTTCCTTCTTTTTCAATTTGAAACATCACGATAAACGTTTACGTTCGATTTCTTCTAGGTGAAGACCTATAAGAAACACCAGCCCCCGCTCTATCCGCAACAGAGGTGGGATCACAACGACGCTACCGCGATTCACACCGATCAACCGGAGAATCTTCAGTGGATCGAGATCAGGGTGAACCTACAACCGTTCCATTACTCGAACGGCCAGCTGAATTTACGATGCAGCGCACAGATACCCGGCATATATTCGGCGACAAGCGAGGTGCAGCTTGGGACAGGGCTGCGTGAGCCAGTGCCAGAGAGAGGTAATGCGAGTTTTATGCTGACTTTGAACGAGGTCAGCCTGTACAACGCTGACGTCCAGTGTTACCCAACGTTTTGGAGATTTGATCGCGCGGGATGCTTGCAACGATAAGAATAACAGACGGATGAATGCGAAACCTGCACGAGTCTCGTCTACTTATTTCCCTGGCGAATTCGATAAACCATTCTAACGAATCTATAATTCAGAGGATGCTCGGTGTCGTTTAATTATAGCTTCTATCCGACTAGGTTAACGAATCTCTCGCAACGTTGGTAATTCTGACGTCGGTAAACAAGCGAATTCAATATTATGACATTGACTAGCGTAATTATTAACATACACGTGTTCCCTTTGACACTCAACCCTTGCAAAAGACACGTTCCCAGAGCACACTGGTTAGTAAGCCGACAAAAGTATACATGCGCACAGCGAACCCAGTAAAATTGAGTCACTTAAAAATCTCTGCCGCAGGGATCTCCCTTTCCGGACCTCTTGTTTACATTTCATTCGCATTCCCAGCGCATCCCTTCGCTACGCGTGTCCGCCCGGCTCGTGACGAAATTCCGCATGAACCCCAAACAGGTCCTGTTTGTTCTTCTTCTTCTCTCTCCCTCTCCTCTTTCTCGTTCTCTCTTTTTTTTTTTTAATCCGATCTCGACACGGTGACCGAGCACACCTGGCTCACCAGGAACCCGCTTGCGGTCGGTTGACGCACGCTGCGGGTAATAGTTGCACGCTCGGGCTACCTGGCCGCGAGGTGGGGGAGATTAGTCGGTCGGTCGCACAGGCTAATAAATTTCGAGAGTTAGGGTCCACCCACTCGAAATCGGAAAGGAAGCCTCCGGTGCACGCTGCGCTCGCTTCCTGCACGCGACGTCGACCAGATTTAATTGACCGGCCACGACCGAGGCCCTTATTACCCTCCCGTATCTTTCCCTCCTGCGCCCTCTCCATTCTTTCTGGCTGCCCTGTTCGTCGTTCACTGGCAAGTATATGTCCAACCGGAATTCCTGTCGCGACCGACTTGACGTCTTATGACGACGCATGGCTGTTTTACGTGCAACAAACGTGTTACTTGGGTGATGGGATCGAAAGGGTTTGAAGATTGATTTTGAAACGACACCAGATGTCAGTCGTGATATATGTAGGGGCTATAGAAGACGTATATCGTTCAGAGCATTTGCATGCTGTTTTAATTCAGTTAACTGAAAAGAAGATTAAATTTCTTATCGTTCAATAGTAATCTTGTGTGGCCACATAAAATTTGGAACGGCAGAGATGAAACGTAGGATTCGATAGGAAAAAATTTCACTGGAAAATTTCATTTGCAGCCTCTGTATCGTTTTAATCGTTTAAAAATACAGAACAAAATTCATTCGATATGGTATTCATCATGTGGGTGTATCGTCAAATATTCTCAAACTTCCTCTCCAATTTTGATAGAATTATTATTTCTTCAACAGTTAGCTACGTTTATACAGGAATTACGTCCGCCTCTATACCGCTGCACTGAAATTCTTATTATCTGCAGTGCGGCATTACACACGGCTATTGAAATCGAGCAGAGTCGCGATTGAGATAATCATTCCACTATACCCAGGAAACGGGGAACGACGTCGTTCTGCTTTACAAAAGGCAATGAATTATATTCCATCAGAGCGGAAATGTTTACCAGCGGAGCGTGCTGCAAAATAAAAAGCTTAGAATTTCATTCCGTTTTTATCGACGAGCCCCGCCGCCCGATTAAATTGAATTTTAGCGCGCGCAAGTAGAATATGATGGATGGCGTCAGACCGCCGGCTCTCCTGTCGGATTAAAACGCGCAGAACTCTCTACTCTCTACCTTCTTACACGAAAATCATTTCACACTTATTGTTAGATATTCATACGCACAGAACCGTTTTTCCTATCCTTTCGAACAACTTTCGATCATTTTTTCATCGCTTCTCCTTATTTATAAGATGATTTAACGTCTTGTATTTTTCCTTGTTTAGAAATATCGTTGCACGGTGATGCAATTGTATTTTCTTTTTTTTTTTTTGGTTTTTAAATTGCAGTTTCGTTTACTTTAGTCGTGCGGTAATTTTTTACAAACGTCCCATTCGATTTTATGAATATTTCTAAAACATTAAAGCTGTCGGTCACAATCTCCGCGCGTGCCACTTTAATCCATCGACGACCACCGCAGAATCATATTGTTTCAGGATAAACAATCGGGTATGCGGCGGTAAACCAGAGTTATTTGG
Source organism: Tetrapedia diversipes (assembly GCA_033822845.1). NCBI lineage: Eukaryota > Metazoa > Arthropoda > Insecta > Hymenoptera > Apidae > Tetrapedia > Tetrapedia diversipes. The sequence continues at coordinate 46,054 of JAOPTO010000662.1, read as the reverse complement.
GATAGGCAATCAACTATGCAGTGGTAAACCGAGATATCTCACATGATACGAAGGGAAAGTATGTGTATGTGTCAACAGTAGCAGGATACCGCGTTGTTGTGATCGGTGTATCGCGGAAAATCCCGAATGATTCGTCGAACATTTTAATGGCCGTACGATGTTCTAAAAAATTGCACCAGGACGCGAACAAAATTCCACGCAACCGTGCTATATTTCGATTCGTAATAACGGTCTGTATTTTACTTCGAAATGAAACGTCCCAATGAATTCGGTGAAGGAAAACTCGTTAGAAATTCGAGGGTCGAAAATTAACCCAGAAGAGGGAAACGTTTCGCTGCGAACTCGAGAGGATCGAAATTAGATCACCGTACGAAGCGATAAAGTCATTTTTGGACATCGTCCCAACGATCCGGTGTATTATAACGAAATCGTTGTTCCCTCCCTTCCACCCAAGCTTTCCCGCAAAAACCGAGGGCGAGCAACAGTGGAACTGCACGCCCTCTTTTTTCAAATGGAATCACAGCTACGTAAGATTCGGCCTCGACGAGGAACTTGCTCGGTAGAAGACGTCGACTGTCGAGCTCTCGTCGTGGTCGTTTCGAAAGTTCTCCTCCTCGTCTGGCTCTCTCCTCTCTCTTGACCCCTTTAATGCCGCTTTTCTCGTTTCCCTCGTTCCAAAAGCTTACCCGTCTCTCTCTTTCTCTCGCGAACCCTAACCTAACCGTCTCCGACCTTTCGTTTCATTGGCTTCGCCAGAACCTCTTCCGGAATCCCCGGACGCTGATCTCGCGTGTACCACGACCAACTAAAACGGGGGGGAGGAAAAAGAGCTCGACCGTTTCTCCGGATCTCTCTTCACGTATTTCGAGAATCGCGCGATAAACGGTTAATAGTTTTTAGCTGAACGGTTACCCGAACATTGAGTGACCGAAATGGTACAACTGTTTAAAGTAAAAATTAGCTCGTGGACGAAAATATTTGTTTCGTTACTGAACCAGATAATTGTCCGTCAACGTGCTCTGCTTTTATACCGCTAAAAGCAACAGAAACGCTAACATGGCCAGGATAAACGAAACGAAACACATGCACGTACCATTGAAGGATAAGTGCTTCTTATCTCTTATTCAAATTTCAAGTGGGCAGGCGGGTTCGCGTAAGAGCAGCCGAGTATCACGATAACTCGACGTGCTGTAGCAAAGCGTGCTTATTTCAAGGACGTATCATAGGTTTATTCAGCTCCTCGAGCCACTCGACGAAATACCGTCCCGTTATGATACTTCGCATACTTGATTACTCCAGCAGTTTCGCAATTACGCATGTAATCTGTGCAGTTCGAACGAGCAAACGTGATACGCGCAAAATATCTTCAACTGTTGATGATCTAGTCAGGGGAAAACACTAAAGTGCCTTCTCTCGCATAGAATTGCAGGGTAAAGAGTACAACATTTATCCTAGATACTTGGAAAATGAGATACACGCTATTATAAGCATGAATAATATTACTAGTGCACGTTCAACTTCTAATAGAGGGTAATGAAGTAAAGCAAGTCAAAGCATCTTGACTGCCCTACCAATCATTATTTCGTTGATTTTATTTGACGTTCGCGCTCGGTCAAGCTATAGGCTACGACACAAAGGAAACTCGCAGAGGTATAAACTCTCGGATCGGCTAACAATCGACCAGAATGACGGCATCATCGACTATGTCGCTTATCGTTCGCACAGGTTCGCGCAATGCTACACGATCATCGAGAGGCGGCTACGTGCAGTCAGATAGGGAAATATCCTGCTGCGCGTCTGGTGGAAACGCGTCTAAATGCTCGTGCCAGTCCACTTACACGCCGTTGCTGAGGACACTATCGCGTGATTGATCGGCGATGCTTAACGGCGTGATTATCGGAAGTGTCTTCACGTCGATTATTTTGACCGATGAGTCCAGGAACATCCTAGGAATTACTTTTGGGGGTTAGCCGAGCGTGAAGGAATCCTCGGCGCGGTCAAGCTGAAGAAAAATCTATATAGGAATTCCCTCGTTCAACCGCGTCCGTCGAGTAATTGAGGTATTTCTCTTCCGGTCGAGTTCGATTTTTTCTATTAGCCCGCCGTTTTTTTTTTTATGATTGATCGACCGTCCAGCTAGTTTTATCGCGAGAAGATGATGCCTCTAGGTTGCATCGGTTCGCAGTGTATCGGTTTCATTAATTATGATTAGAAGCAAGATTTCATCGTTATCGTCTAGCGTGCTTTATCGGTGATACAAAAATTGATAGACAGGATTTTTAGTTTCATAAATCGCATTTAAACTCAATCTGGCGCCAACTTCCGCTCGGCAAATTAAAACTTTGTTTGGACTATAAAATTTTAATGAGACGAAAAAATCATCACCAATATCCACCGTTCTATTCAAACAAGAGAATAACAGCAAAAAATGAATGCAAAATAAAGGAACAAGTGTTTAATGCAGCAACGTCCGCTAGTAGCGTGTAAAATTGCGAGCCCGGTTCATTTTGAAAATCTCGTCCTGGCCTTAATCCTACGTAATTTGCAAAGTTACGTATTCAGTGGGGTCGGGGCTAAAGCCACCGTTTTTCCTTTTTCGTAACTTCCGCATTTCGCGAAATGTCAACTTCCTCGAAGGGCATGAATGCGCGCGCGCGCTCGCATACACCTGCAGTAGGTCCTACACGTTATACCGGTGTACAGCGGCAACGGCATCTTTTACCCCATATTTTGTAAGTAAATCGTTTCGGTAAAACTTTCGAGGACTCGTGTCACGAACTTTAGAATGCCGGCTCATGAAGTTGTCTGGAGAGTTTTTATATCAAGAACTCTCCTGGATCTCCCTGCAGCTTAAGCCTCGTGCGCTCCTCAGAACGCACGGTCACTTGAATACCGCTGAAAAGCTCTTACTGGAAACCCATAGAGCAATCTTGCGAACTGCTTCCGCGTGTGTATCGCATATTTCTGTACGCACATTACTTTGGCCAATTCACAGACTACCTACCCCCCTGGAAATTCTGTTCAAAGGATCCTCAACTTTACTACTTCTTGGTTAATTTCTTCTTTTTTTTTTGTAACAGATTTATCGATTTCTGTATAAATTCCATCGTTACTCAATTCTGACGTATTTATGAATACTTCTTATTTTTTATTAAAAACAAACTGTAAATGTAGCTGAATTTAAGATAACAGTCGAACTTCTTAAATATTTACACCTGTTTCTACGTAGCTTGCGAAATTCAAGAAGTTACCCCAAAAGTATCAATTAGCCCTCTGACATTTCACACCCGCATGCCGCAACCCTTCGAGAACCTTCTAGAGGAAGAAACTGAAATTTAGGTGTCACGCTGCATTAACCAAGAGAAGAGGAGTATTTTTGAACTTTCACATGCGAATTATAACTTATGTAATTTTGGAGCTTTCAAGAACTTTCATATTCTGCTCTAACTTCAACAAAAATTTGATACGCTCGCGTTTTCTCATATTCAACGGAAGACACAGGGAAAACATAGTTTTTACGATCCTTTTTTATCAACACTTCTGGACTGTTCCAATATAAATCAAACAAAGTGCTCGGGTAACTTATCAGAGCAGCATAATCCATGGCTAATATATCTGTGCTTCAATCGAGTGTATTGGGATTTTAGCACGTTTCTCGTATCCGTTCCGACGAAAAGGTGTCCATTACCAGCAAGGGGAATTGATACATCAAGAAAGAAAGCGGTCCAGCTCGTTCCTTTCGGTCCCTTTCCCATCAAATCCCCGGCATCGACGTTACAGGAATTCGTTCGGGCCTGCAGTCGCGGTAATTTCATTTCGTTCACACCACAGCTCTTTTCACAGCCTGTGCTCGTTGATTCGTACGTATTACTCCTTGGCCCGAGGTCCGCAGAATTGTTTCTACGAAATTGACTTTCCCCTCGAGCGGTAGGACAAAGGTTGGCAAAGAGGAAAATCTACCGGCGTTCCGTTTAATGTTGTCCGCCGCGATACTTTCCAGCAGGCTGGCAGCTTTTATTGCGTTTCAATATTCTGACACGGTCCAATCGCATTACCGCCGGCGATCCGACCGGGGGACATTCCTAGAAAATGGTTTCCGGGCAACGTGCTGTAATCATTAGCATATACTAGTGGTATTCACAATGAAATTGGGAGAACAACTTTGGAACGTATTATCACGAATCGGATTACCTCACGTATTCAAGGAAATGCTACCACAACACCTATGCTTCAAAAATTAATGCTTTGAAGGGTAAACTTTCACTTTTAACTATCCTTTACATAACCATTCTCTTAAATGTACGTAACGTGTTGTTGAATATTGTTTACTATAAAACGTCACCTAAGTTGGCCAACAAACGAGGAGCAATAACTGTTCGGTAAAAGACACCTTCCAAAAAACCACTTCATACCAACAACATAACCAACGAAATTTTCAAGAAATCAGAATTGCCATTTAATTAACTCATTATGCTCGCAATGACCAGCTTAGATGACAAGTGTACACTGACCACAAACCTTGAGACCAGATATAACGTAATAACATCGCACGTAATAACATGCACGCTCGCGCGTATGTCTGTTCCAGTGACCTCCGAGAGCGGAAGCGAAGCAGCCCCTACGGCCGTCTATTTGACGATGCTGATGCTGTGCATGCTCCAGCTGTTTCTGAGATAGTCACGATACGCCCGAGGCCACGGAAACGGAGTCCATGAGCGTCGCACGATAAACAGCGCACTAGTCAAAAGGATGAGCAGGAGGAAGGGGAGAGGGGACGGTTGTTCAAGGGGCGACCGAACCGGCGGCGGCGGGAAAACAAATAATAATAATATTGTTGAGTCGGCATTGGTATTACGTGTTTTTTAGCGTATTCGGTTCGGTTTGTTCGCAGAAGAACGATCTCCGGCGAATGCCACCGCTTTCATTGTTACACACCCTCGTCGTACGTCCCCGAGTTACGATCGTTCGTCGAGACCGAGCCACAGGACACCGATACACGGTTCATCGATACGCTTATCTTCGACTATCGGATGAACGTTCGCCACTTGCCCGAGAATAGGCCGCGAACCGATTTTTGGAAACCGTAGCGACAACGTATCTACACGCGCGAATCCTTCGTCGGGGGGACGGGTAGGAGAAACAGTTGTAGTTCGTGTTCGATCGGCAATGCTCAAACGACTTCGCGTCTGGTAAGTATAAATGTCTGAGAACAGGTCGAGAATCGGATCGCTTCGAAGCCGAATCATTGTACATCGTGCTTTCGTACGCGTTTCCACCTGAAAGGATCACCGTCACCTGTCACGTATACTCTCTTCCGGCCCCTATTGACGAACTCTGCAAGAAGAACGTATGCACGTATGTATGTATGCATGTGTGTGTGTGTGTATGCACGTAATGGACGAGAGGTAGAGAGAAGCCGAGCTGAGAAATGTAAAGTTCCGAGACACGATGTCCCTCGTGCCACTCCAGCACGCGCGGCCCTGTTTCGTCCTTCAATGCGAGAACATGATCGAATGTCCTGCCATTATTCCGGCTAAAGATGCGTGTCACAACGCCTCGCTCTATGTCATTCTGCCCTGTCTGTCTATTCAGCCATTGTTCGCGGCCAGGTGAAGGACCTGGGGATCGATCCTACGATTTTGATGCGAAGGGGCTAGTCAAGTGGCGCTCGCCCGACTCCTAACTTCTCCCTTCCCTCTTCCATTCGCGCGTGTTCCACGGAAAACGCTATCCACGCTTCAACGTCGTAACGACGTTTCCGTGAGATAGTGTACCCGCGGGACGAGGCATTTTGCGAAAGGAAATACTTGGCGCGCATACTTACACGTTCGTTGCGATCACGGAGCGAGAGGGAGAGAGAAACGGGGTGAAGAGAGTTTATTCGGGAAACGTGTAATAATAGAGGGCCTGTATAACAGAGGCGCCAGGTTTAATTTGATTTGTTTCCACAGATGGTCTATGTAATACTATGAATTTGATACATGGAGCGATTGTAACGTTTATTCTGAACATTATATTAGTGGAAACGGGGTTTTGACAATTTTTGCTGATTTATTGTTAGATAGTATGGTACGCCGAAACACAGATTGTTTTACTTATTCTTAAATCCTGAAGCTAAAGATCTTCTGGTATTCTAGGAAGCAAATTTAAGTATTTTCTTTATTTTTCGAATCCTAACAAATCAATAACCCACTGTAAAAACGTTATTTAATCAATCCATGTATTACTTACTGCCAAAAACAAAACGAAACGGTTTTTACGAATATGGTAATGTGCTGTTAATTTGCGCAGCGTTTGCGAGAAGCATTCATTCGACTTCAACAGGGTAGCGAATATACAACGTTACTTGAAACCCTGTATAATAAGTTAGCCATAGGATAGAGAAACCGAGGAGAGAAAAATCAAAGAATCGAATGTAATTATACCGTGTCGAATATCAAACGATGAATCGGTTGCACGAAACAAATTGTGGGACACGACTCGAGAATATATACGCTCCGAAAGAAACGTGATACTTTTACCTGTATTTCTTCCAGCGCGTTTGCTCGAATATTTTCCCCGTTAGCCAATGCATAAGTTGTGTCAACAATCAAGAAACTGCTTCTCTATCGTGCAAAACATTTCGCGGAATATGAACGTGTACCAGCGAACGTGTACCTGGCTAGGGAGCACGAGGGATCGATTATTCGATGGGAATAAGAAAGAGGGAACTCTGGATTGAAGTAGAGAAACACGGAAGCAACGTTTTTCGTTTCCCTCGCCTGTCTCCTTTTTATTAAAATGAACTTCAGAGCTGCCGAGGGATTCGGCGTGTCTATAAACCGGCCACGTGCCGTGTGTTTCTTTAGGTTGCGGATATAGAGGAATCGTGTTTGCGTTGTCCCGTCGTTATATAGCGAACAGGCGCCTTTCTGTATGCAACCGGACCAGATTTTCGGGCAAACCCGCCAGCGTTTACGCGAAACGTTGTCGCAAAAAGAAGGACCGGTGCAACAGTTTTATTTCCCGAGAGCAAGTGTATCGGCTACAGTGAAGGCTACGTGTGTGTGTGTGTGTGTGTGTACACTGTCGGGCAAGATGAGGCGACGTTAAGCGTGTAAATTGTGAGCTGTACATACGGATTGGAAGAATAACGATCGACAAAGGTGTCGCGAAATCGACGGCGGGAGTACGCGTTAAAGTTCACCGCGGAGAGTATGCTTTGTTTCCTTTTCTATGCGTGAAACGCGTTTTCGTTTCTTTGCGAGGGCGAGCTGGCGGTTAACTGGAATTATTTTTCTTTCACGATGGCGTTGTTGCCTGTTTGTCACCAAGTCAGCAGCTGAAGCGTTGTGCGACATCTTTCGCTACGGGGTTGTGATCCATTGCTGAATTTTCTGTTGTTTGTAAGAACATGGATCTACATCGTGTTTGTTCCAAGAGAAAGCAGAGAGCTTTTTTCTACGTGGCTGGAATGAGTCCCAGGTGCTGGCATTCATCGCACGCTGTACGTGCAATGTGGTGACATCAGTCTGGGATGCACGGTGGCATCAGTTCGGTGTCACCATACTACACGTACAGTTTGGAACGAATTTTCAGCACCTGGTACTTCTACCAGCCATACGGGAAATATATTTATGTTGAAGTAATCTCGCGACTCAAAGGAAACAGAGTAATCGTTGTAACCGGGAACAACGCAGAATCAGCCGTTGATTTGGCATCAGCAACGAAGAAGCAATTTCCAAGTTTCGAAAAATTTCTGACTCGCCCTCTTAATTATTCAGATAGCCTTTGAGGGATGTGTGCAACTACGTGGAAAGCGTCTATTTCATAGCGAGCTGTATAACTAAAAGCGTTTGCCTGTTTACTTATTCGTTCATCCGGGTGAAAGAACAGTCGCAACTGAAACGGGTCGCGAGTGAAACGCATCGGATAAATGCTCCTTTTTTATATTAACCGACAACGCGGCATCGTGCTTACACAAGCGCGCTATTTCGTAAATTCTGTTCTCATTTGTACAATTGTATCTTTCGTCTACCGCCGTGTCCCCACGGTACCGTGCCGCGGGGCTGACAAACGTACAGTACACGACTCTGTATAGGGTTTCCGGTAGATCCCAGCGTAACTTACTAGTAGATATTTTTCCGTGAGAGAAAAGCATGGGAAAAAATGGAGAATGAATTTTTGTAAGTGTACATGCGGCTTTCCGGAGAGACAATGTTGAATGCGAAGCCATTTATGGGTTTACGGAAACACGGATAAACGTAGAGTAGTTACCCAAAAAAAAAAAAGAAAAAAATGGAAAACGGAAAAAAAACATACTCTGATATACGTTCAGCTTACGAAAAGGTAATGCTACGATGTTGTAACGAATAGCTTGTAACCAGGTTACATATTCGAGAAGATCATTACTTGTAATGTTTCGTTGGAAATATCATTTATACTGAAAAAAACAAACAAAAACAAAGCTGCCCGTTTAACATTCAATCAACGTCTTCAAATACCAAAGAGATCTGTTTCTGTTTATTGTGTAAGACTCGTTATTTTTTCAGCACAAACAATTGCTTTAACATGGTTGTATGTACATAAAGACGAAAAAAGAAAAAAAATTCAACGGATTTCGATTAAAATTGAAATTGTTCATTACCTTCACGACACGTTTCTATCGACGAAGAGAATTCGACTCGACAACCGTCGTCGACAGTTAATAACATCGTAACGCGTTATTCTTTTCCGTTTTGTCTAAACCTGTTTGCGTCTAACGCAAACGAATTCAGTTTACTATGCTTTTTACTCGCTCCGCGAAGCGGAATTACAATGTTACGCCGGTGGCGGCGTTCCCTCGCGCATCCGGTATAGAATTGATTCCTCGGAGATGCAGTCCGCAGGCAAAGACCACAATTAACTCGAGTCAAGATCCCAGTACTCTCTAGACATGTCGAAGCTGCCAAAGTCGCGGAAGGAAGCCCGACGTCTACAAGTCCAAAGTTTGCACGGCGAATACCGTGCAGGTACACCACCTTCGGGGATATTGTGTACTCTCCGAGGCTGCCTCTCGGATGATTGTGTATCCTCTGCAGTTGTACGTATACCACTATTACTCGGCGAATGTATATATATATACGTGTGTCTCTGTCTTCTATGCCATGCTAGAGCGATTCCCATCTCACACACAAACGCCACAAAGGAAACGACCTTTCAGTTACCTGAAACGTCGTCGCCGTAACAATTACCACTGCTGCCTCTGTGTGTCCTCTCTGCTGCCTCTTCCACCATTTCCACCGCACATCCTCTTTACTCGGCACTCTCCTCTCTCTCCCTATCTCTTTCTCTGTTTCCTTCTCTATCCGATTCACCGTCTGTCTTCCTCGCTGGTTCCATTCCTTTTTGTTACTTTATTTCCTTCACCCTTCCAGCTCTCTCTCTCTCTCTCTCTTCTTCTCTGTTTATCTCCTCCGCAGTTGTGGGGAGCAACACAGGTGGTGGCAGTGTGTGAAAGTAGTGCTAGCAGTTGGCGGCGTGAACCGACTTCGTTGGAGGGTGACTGGTGCAAAATAAACTTTGTTTCGGGCTCCGCTTAATATCCCTCCAGCCATCAAACACAGTTACGCTCGCACACCGTCCGTATACTCTTTAGCCACCGCTTCGACGGCGCTCGGAAAACCTCAACGCAAAGCTCTTACTCTCTCTCTCTCTCTTCCTCATTTTCTCTCTTTCTCTTTCTCTCTCTCTCTGTCCACGTTTCGGCCTCGTTATGGAATATCTTCAACGACATCGGTTGATACGTTTAGTTTGTCGCAGCCGTGAATTAGGCACATGCTACCCAGCGAGCATGCACCGCTGCGTTCTGCTCTGCTCAACAAGGGATAAGTTTCCAAACGTACGGGGGAATAACTGTCGCGTTTAACCTCTTTCGCGCTTGAACGCCCCGGGAGCGGCATTTTTGCTCAGCACCGATGCAAGCTCACCCCGGTTCCATCGGCGGTTTCTAACTTCGGGATCGCGTGTCGACCGGGCAAACACAACTGAACAACCTTTTATTCGGAACAATAAACGGTGAATGGGAACTTCGTGCCTCTGGTAACAATACGGGAAACGTAAACCCGTTCGAATGGCACCCAACACGCGAATTCTTGATTTGAAAATTACCTAGGCCGGGGTAATTGGTTAGAGAGTCGTGTGGCTGTTTGAAATCAATTGAAATTGATACCGAAACGTAAGGCCAAAGAAAAGGCAATTATCGCGCTTATAATTTTCATCGATATCTTTCTGTCTCGTTCCGATGAAAAGAACTTCGAAATAATTTCGTTCTTCTTCGCACTGCGCTTGATACTTTAAACACCCGTGTCCACGGTAAATAATTCTAGCGGATCAAATAAATATGATTTCAACCTGTCTATTAAATTCCACGACGCGCACCAGAATATTTTCAGCGCGTGTGGCCTGAATGGGACGGAAAACCGGGCGAAAACTGGCTGGCGGAGAACTAGCGTTAATTGATTCGCAAACTCATGCCGCGGCAATGAGCACCAATTAAAGGGGTAATCGAAAAAATTTTCCCAGCTATTTAATACCGCTTCCCGTCCACGGCGACGGAGAAAACGGTGTAACGCGGAGCAAGTTCTCGAGCCCCACGAAGCTCCACAACGAAAACATCTTGAACGCATTCCGAACGAAGTTTTATACGGCAGTTGGAATTGTTTTCCGTGTTCAAAGGCGCATGTCGCGGGCATTATTTCGCGCAAAGCACCGCATTAGCCAAAAGAAAGACGATCGACATTAGGTCGCTCGCGATCCTTGCTCTGGACGCCGCCGATTTACCGAGACAAAGTAATGGACCCCGGCTACTTTATGCCCCGTTCTCAACGACCGATCCTCTCGGAAACGACTCGAAGGATACTTCCGTCGCGGACGCAACGACTAACCCCGTGGTGAATTGATACTACGCCAAGCGAACATTTGCTCAAGCTGTTTGTACGAGAAGAAGATCGTACCGGAAAAGCTGCTCCCGATTAGAAGGAATACCTACTGCACCAGATCTTTAATGGAAAATCGCGCGTGTGTGCGCGCACACCAAGTAATGGCGTCGCGGCCTAAGCCAGCTCCGAAGGTTCTCGTTAAACCTTCGAAGATCCTTTCTTTTCAAGTGTCCCCGATTGAACCTTCGATGGACGAGCTTTACAATCTGCTAGACAGGTACATATATTTTTCTCCGTGCGTTTCGAGCATACGGCTCGATAAGGTAACCAAGATATTCGAAACGAAGTTATGAAATGTCAATAACCGTTTGTTGTTCGATGAGAATTCGAAAGATTGAAATAAACGTATGTACAATACATGTGTTTGTCGATGGTGAACCTTCTCTTTTACGTACGCCATATTTTCTTGCGGTGGATACTTTGCCTGAATACTTTTCAATATTTATTGTTTTCTTTCGCTTTCTGATGAGCAATGCTTGTTTCAACGTTTTTGTAGATATTAATGATTCGTAGACTAAACATATACTTTGGCAGATTTACAAAGCAATTTTTAATTTGTCTTTTTTTTAACTACATTAGTATGCTAAATAAGAGTTAGCATTTAAATTAAGAAGTAGAATTTAGAGAATTGTGTGTACTTCTCGAGAAAAGTGAAGACTCCTTTCACGATTTTACCTTACGTTCTATTTCACATTTATTTTCATATGAAAAATTTGTAAATATTTTAGAAGTCAGTGACCTAAGTTCATCCGTTTATACGACAACGGGGAAGAGATGTACTTAAAGGTTGCTGAAAAGTGGAACGAAAGGAGAACGGCAACAGATTCAGCAGCGACTCGAAACGCGCAACACGAATTGCACTAGGGAATTTCAAGTATCAATCACTGTGTATTGTTTCAAGCTCCTAGAATCGTAGCGTTTGCTTGGAATTCCCGAATGAACGCTATAGAATGTTACGAATTATCGACACTTTGCTGCTCGCACAGAGAGGTTTTCATCTTCTTCAAATAAATTGTTTTCAGATATAGGACGCGAACGAATTGTTTTATTATAAACCTTTATTGATCTCGCACTCTGAAAAATTTTGTATCCACCATGAGGTTAAATTATGGATTTTCAGGAATTTTAGCTTATAAAAGATTCAACTCGATTATCTTATCACTATTTTTGTTTGATCAAAACTGTAATCAAAAGGAAGCTATTTTTTTAACAAATATATATGAGACACTAGTAATCGTAGAATATATTTCGTACATAGTTTTATTTCCTTCACAGGAAACTTGATTTCGAGGATCTGTTACCTGTATATACATTCCTGATGTACCACAGCAATGCAGCATAGAAACCGCAATTATGTTACGGTGGAATGTACATTAGATCCTGTTTATTAACGTAATTCAATTCATGTTCGTGCGGTAATTTAGTTGGATAACTGATAAACTGCAGAACAAATTATTAGCCCGCATAAAGTCGAAGTCATAGCGAGCATATTTGTATAACTTAAAAAACGTGAAAATGTAGAACCTACGATAACTTTTAAATTACTTCAATGTATCTGGGATTCTGTCCTACTTTTTATCACACCCTCAGCAAAAATTTGCAATCAGATTTCTCTTTATTTGAACGGAGAAAGTCAAACATGTAAAGAAATACCGAGATCCATAATTTGTAGGTGTAGAGCAAAAAATGGAGCAAAAGGCGGCAGCAGATGAAAATCTTGCCTAGCAAATATACATTCAACCTAGTTTCAACATTTTATAATAACGAAGTTTAAAAAATTTACGTTTTGTGCACCTAGTAACAAGCAACCCGCCATGCACTACGTCGAGGTTGCCCGCTGGCAGGCGTTTGAAATTTTCATTTCTTTAATGAGATCATCACACGCTGCAACAAAATTGAAAGTACTGAAATGTGGAGATATAAAGCTTCTGCGAAAGAAATAAGAAACTGTTCTAAAACGATCGAGGAAAATCGACAAAGAAAATTCCAATCCCTCGCCATTATCCACCACTGAACCGAACAAACTATGATTCTATAGAATCTGCTAGTTGTTAAACGCATAAACGTTCCCTCATCGATTATTTTGTGAACTCTGCCACAGCCTGCATGCCGATGACTCACAGTCGAAATGTTTTAGGAAAGTTCCAGCTTATTTGCTTGTCCAGCCGGTTCCCTTTCTTCTCGCGGCCGTAAATCGACCGCGTTTCAACGTCGTCCCACGAGCAACGAGAACACGAACATAACTGCTATGCTTCAGTAGCGAAACAGCAGAGTCGAACGAGTCGGCCGACCAGCAAACCTAGCCAAAGCTCGAATTAAGTGCCCGGCTATGGAAATTTAACACTACACTTTGGCCGGCTGTTACATTTGTAATTCATCGAGCCGCTGCATGTTACGGACAGCTCTGAAGTATGCTCCGCATAATAGAATGAATTTATATTGGTCGCAAAGCACACCCTACTAACGGCTTCCTCTGCTCTTATATTCTACCGAAACACTTTTTTCCTCTCCTTAACTGATTCCAGCACCTTGAAGATTTCCGTACGATCTAACCGCAATAGTGATTGAGAAAGGACCGACAACTTAAATTCTTTCACATTGTATTCCGTTATGTGCTTCTTTTGAGTAATATTAAAACATGAAGTTTGTATTAAGGACTATGAAGCGTGCAAGATGTCTACGTGTAAAGTTTCGTTTGCCAGAAAAAATGGAAATAGTAGAATATGGAAATGTAGAAATGGAGCTGTAAAGAAATTACTGTTGTTCGAGAAATCATAGCGTATTTGAGTATTTGAAAGCTTTCTTTTACAAACGTTTTACTTTTCATTTTACGTTCTGCGTGATCAGATTTCGTATACTAAACTAATTGTTAAATTAAACCTCTGCACTCTGTAGACAATCACTTTTGATCTGTCTATCCGTAAGCGCCATCGGTATTACTATCGTCTTCTCCCATTTCCGCTATCTTACTTGCTGTTAGTTTGCATCGTTGGTATTATTAACGAAGCTGTGTAGCGATACTACAAACCACAAACACACTAACATGTTGTTTGCACGGAGAACTTGCAGCAGTAATGTTTCAGTTGCTGTTGAATGGCGAACGAAACTTTGCGCACAACTATGAGAACGGCAATTCCAACAATTCGTTAATTAATTGGGCTAATCGGTAATAGCTGCAATTATCAATATTTGCTAAAGATTCTCTGCAAACGAAATTTGATTAACTTTCTCCATACGCGATGCTGAGCAAAAACTTTTATGCTACATTTTGGAATTGCTTTTTACGTCAAAAATGATTTTCGCAGTCTTGTTGTGAAAGTAAACAAATTTCGTGATTGCACTGTGTTCGTTATTCCTTCAAACTTTATTCGCTGAAAATTTCATGAGATAGCATAACGCCGCAAATTCAATTCCAACGCATATTTGCCTGCGCGGTTGCCAATACACTGTTCTAACGTTTCTTTCAGAATAAAATTCCGCAGGATTTTAATTCAGTTTGTTGTCGAAAAAATTTTACGATCTATCCTATGACAACAAATTAACCTCTCAGTGCAAAAAGCTTGGTAAACTAAACGTTTTATTTAACAGACGGATCGATGTCGTTGTTTCACGTGTACAAAGCAATTGAAAATCCCGTTTAATCACACACTGTAGACGTTTCCAGCACAAGAATACGCATTTCTAACGTTTCTCAGGCAATTGAATTCTCTAGCTTGACTTTGTCCCGCCACCCTTTCTTCGCTTCCCTTTATTTTTCTACCCAACGTTTTTCCAGCTCTATAGCCACATCCAGTTTACACGTGGATCTGTTTCTTTGCGCATCCCGAGGCATTGTGTACACACGTACACTACCACCCAAAATTTTAAACGTATCTACCGAATTCTAGTTCCATATTCAAACGAAAATTGCAGTATTAATATCTAAGTAGGTTAACACATTCCACCTTACAAATAAATTGAAATAATTAAGTTTCTTAAATAATTGATTCACCATTGAAACTTATTAAAAAGAAAAACTTCATTACAAATTCTTAATTACGAAATTGTAATCTTTAATAATCCACCGTCTGAACAAATTTAATATTACCCCCTCTGTGTCATCACTTTTATAAATAAAAATGCACTGATCCCTCTAAAGTCAAATTTATTGATCCTTCCTTTTACTTTAACCTATTTTCATATTTCTCACTCGTACAAGTGTAAAATAAAGCATTGATACTGCAAGAAAGGCACAAAATTAAAGTAACCTTTCACAAAATTCGTGTGTCCAAACTTTTGAGCGACAGTGTACAGCAAAACGTCCAACCCATACGGAAAGGAACGTAATAGGTCTTCCTCCGGGTTCTCAATGTAAATTTGCACATGCTCGCGGTTACCCAACAACGACGGTTCACACGTCCACGCGATTCGTCGCATCCACTTCGCAACAACGAATACCGAGAAGAGCGTCTTCGTAACCGTGGTGTCGTCGCGGTTTCGCGAACCGTCGAATCTCTTCTGACTTCGTTCTGCAAAGCACTTGATGGTCCTCCATCGTTCCCTGTCGAGTTCTCGCGTTCGAACGTTCCTGTGCAACGACAAGGAATCGCGTTGGACTGAAAACTCGTTGCGTTTCATTGGGTTCTGTACAGAATCGCGACGATAAACTTTGAATTTCCCACGCATCCCTTCGATTCGCGCGATCTCCGCGATGCAAAGTTCGAGCGACTTTTTACGGACAACACGTGAGCACGTTTGAGTTTCGCGATCGATATTTCGTGTTTCACGCTTCATACCCCAAGTTGAACAAATACTACAAATGTCAAAGGTAATTCAAAAATCGCAACAATCTTGTCCGTTTTAATTATGTTTATTATTATATTATATACACTTAATTGTTATAAATTATTGTATGTATGCAACATGACAAAGTGCAAGGATAGAGAATAAAAGTAATACAATAGTTTTGAAATAACTCAAATTCACTTATTCTACATTTGCAGCGAATGTGTTAATAATTAAAGGAAGAGCTACCTAACATTCCACAATGATTGCAAACTGAAAATAATTAAATTCGAATGTCTGCGAAATTTCTATTTACCGATTCCCGGCATTGACAATGATTACCATTCGGCTATCCGTGCAAAGCGTAAATTATTGCGATTCCACATTCACCGTGGTCGTATCTTTGGACCGCAATCGTTGCGACGATAATCAGTTTCGTGAAATCACATGACTCGGCGTGAGGTATCCTTTCGGTCAGAATCCGGCTGGCTCGATAGCCGGAGCGCACACAGGCGCACGTTCACGTAGACGAGCTCCTATGCATTCTACGAGGGGGCTAACGTTCCCGAAGTCGGTTTTCACCCTCGATTCCGGATCGTAACGGTCGTATTTCGGTGACGCCGACTGCAAGGAATAGGAGGTGGAGGAGAGGCATCGAGCTGGCCAGGATATATCGTCGCTACAACGAGCTTCGATCACCTCGAAAGCTTTCCTGAATGGCCCCAGACGCCACGCTTCGCCGTCAAGCTACCGTATAAATCTTTGTGTCTCTCGCCCACCGGAAACCCCGTGCGCAGAATTCCCCGAACTCAGAAATCAGGTGATGTTTGTGAAATAATGTAAATGGGAAAGAGTTTAAAAACGTAATCAGAGCGAACGTTTAAGTTGGAATAACATCAGCGTCGGAAAACGTTACTTTTACAAAGCTATTCCTAGAAATTATTCTAATTAGCATTCCTAGAAAGATTCTACAATCTTACTTTTTAAACACATAGAAGCTTCACCTCTGATTATATCCAACCGTTGAAACAACCTCAACAGCTCACAAGGTAAACAGCTTCAATTTCAATTCCTGAAACGTTTAAAATGCTTTCAAATATACGTATTTCATAAAGGATCCAAGCGAACCTGAATTCGTACTTTACTTTGCATCCATAAATATTTTACCTGTACAAGTGTTTACGAACCAATAGGAAGTTAACACTCGAATTACCTTCTCTTGCTCTGACGTATTTTACTGAATTTCTGCCAACGATAACGCTATCAGTATTAAATACACAATTGCGACGATAATACTTAAATAACTTCCTTTTGTAAAAATTTACTAGGACAAGCATATAGACTGTATTAAATACATTGATAAATCGAATACACATTTTTCCAAACCTAACACTTCTCGAAGAATAGAAACAAATTTACTAGCTACAAAAGAGTGTAACCGGGTCTCGCTTGCACTTATGAGCACTTTTGTACAATAGATCTAATTCTTTCCGCTCACGTGATTCGAGAACCAGCAAGAAAATCGAGCGGAGGACAAAAAAAATACGACAAGAAGACGAGATAATGGGACAAGCGGGGAAAAGAGATAGAAAGTGAAGAAACGATCGCCGCGTGCGAGTATTTTTCAACTTTAATTAGCCACGTATCAAAGGTACGGTTAATGGAAGCCAACGATGCCGATTTATGATGGGCATGTTCCGAGAAAAAGAATGAAAAGCAGTTATGTGGGTTCAGTAGGGAGGAAGCTCGCCGTTTGAAAATTCCAGACCAGCCCGTGGTCACACGATTTCTCGAATCACTGGTTCTTTCGACTCCGCGGAGGGATGATCGATGCTGTTGGACGGACTGCTTGTTGCTGAGCGAACGAATAAGTACATGTGTACCCGCGTACGTGTGCGTACACTGTCGGCCAAAAGTTTGGACCAATCTTCGACTGTATCGATCTTTCGACTAATTTTTGTATCCATTGGAATTACTGGCAAACGTTTTCGCGTATAAAAAAGCGGTTATTATAGAAGCTTTACGAATGGGACAATATTAGAACGTTGCTAATGACACTTCTCGTTGATGCCTCGTTCCCTTAGGCAGTACCCAAGGGAGCCACCACCGAACCAAAGGACTACGCTGCGCACTTCTCCAGCACGGCCTTCCAATGATGGTCGTTAGACCACAAATTTAATCAAGGGCCTGATCGACGATCCACAGGGCAAGGCACTGATATTCCCTGAAATTTGTCTACCAAATTTCTTCATGGATCTTTCTCTTCAACTCATTTCGTTACAATCCCTAAATAATAAACTTCGACAACAGATTCCCTCGTGTTTGCGTTACAAATGTTCAACTCAACAGTTCCTTGAGACTTCACGATTCAACAAATTCCTCTATCCTCTGAAACTCACGCCTCCCGAAACTTCTAGCCGGTACTGTAACGCGCGCCGTATCATCGGTATTCCGCGAGTGTCTGTTAAACGGTTGATCCCCAGGGTTTCCGAGACACGTGTGCAAATCGACACACCGTTCGTGTGTATGGAAGCCAATTCGACGTCGAAAGAAAGAGCAAAGATGTTTGTGTCCCGGGGCTACGATCGTGTCTGGCTACTTTAGGAATCGTCGGTCGTTTTGCACAAGACGGATTGTTTTTCACCGGCCGTAAAAGAAACCGGGAAACGGGACGCGACGGTACGTAACGGGAGTTCGTAAGAAGCGGTTTCAACGAGGAGCCCGGCCCTTTTCACGGATCCGACTGGTCGGCTCCTCGCCGCGGATGGAAAGGGGCATCCTCTCTAGTTGCTTGTATACTTCTTTCATGACCCGTGGCTTCGAACTTTACCACTGAATCAACCCCGGCCCGGAAGATGTTCAATGTTCGCCAGCATGGAATCGTCGATTCCCCCGGCGGAATCTCGCGGTTGCGAATTTCAGCTTGGATAAAGTACATAAAGCCGGCGCACCGCCGTGGCTGT
>JAOPTO010000662.1:0-24562 GCA_033822845.1 Tetrapedia diversipes | reverse complement strand
TTGAATGGTAAGAGTTGATGGATAGCGCCGAATTATGACATAGAAAATATTGGGGGCGATTGGACTGTGATTTTGTTATTAATTGATACGTTACTAATTGAAAAGCTAAAGTTAAACGCGGTGAACTTGGTTTAAAAGAGAAGATTAATTTGGATGTCTGACTGTAGCAAAGTTTAAAATAAAAAGGTTATCCAAAAACAGATGGATTGTCCAGATCCATACACAATAGGGGGATTAAAGCTTTGATACGAGAGAGTCGTGTGGATTCAACATCCGGAACTTCATTTCACGGTGGCATTCGAATTTTTCCAACGGAATGCTGAATCGTTAACAAAAAACGGTGTTCTAAAACTCGATACAAGTTTGAAAGGAAATTGAAGCGTCCTGATTTCCTGAGTTTTACAACGAAATGAATGAAATGGGGTACGAGGATCGCAACGAAAATCAGGATTATTCCCGAAGGTCTTTTTCGTCGGGTTAACGTTCGCTCGCGAAAAGGCAACTACAGTTTCGTATCTAACGATCCAAAAACTGAAACGACAGTTTGATTCCGTGCTTTTTGGTGATCAGAAAATTGTGAAACTGAATTGTCGGCAGGCAACAGGTTCGCTGAATAAGGGACTCGGCTTTCGTTTTCTGGCAGTTTCAACCGATAAAAAAAAAAAAGGAACGAATGTATGGGAATAAATGGGTCATGCCACATGCACGATTGAAAGGCTACCTTAGCTAGGTCAAAGGCTCAAACGATGTGAACTATCGTACGCCTGTGTATAACTACTAGAAAATCTTCTAGAAAATTGAGATTCGAAGAAACTTCGAGTTTATCACCAGTAATGAAACGTTCATAGAAATAACAAATTAAAAATATAATTTTATACTTTTCGTTTCATCTACAATTTCTTTCATTTAGATCTGACTATCTGACGAATTTAAATTTGTAGATGTACAAATATGCAATCTTGTTGATATTAGTTTATGTCGCGTAACAAGGAAATATTGTCGTTATTACATTAATCTCTGTTGCCTTATGCGAAAACCATCGACGTTCCCTATATATCGTAACCGTAATAAATTCAGTTGAGAAGCATTTAATCGCCTTAACATGGATAATACACATGGATAACGTTCAGTCGTGCCGATTTATCAGAGTCCCAAGGACGATGTGAATGCGTTCGACAAAAAAAGATTTGTCGAACAAAGGCACGCTTATCACATTGAAGAAATTCTCTGCGAACATCGCGTACGCCCCGCGATCGCCAACGAAATATATACTACAGAGGGGGTACGTTCAGTTTCCGAGAATCCCGCGCGATTTTCTCTTACTGGTCTGTTCCACGTCGCGATATTGGAATTCAGTTCTGTTTGCAGGCGTTATGTACTCGCCGCGCGTAATTCGTTTCGAGAAGCGTTCGCCTATAAAGCTTCGCGTACCTCTGCGTCGACTCGTACCTATGAATTAAATTTCTGAATCACGACGCCTTTCACACGAACGAATCTTTATCCACTAAGCTCCTTTATCACGGCTAAGAACTACTGAAATCACTTTTAACACTACACAACTAGAACTTTTCCTCGCATGAGCCTTATTATCAGATCGCATATGAAAAGAAAAAATAGACCAATCGCAGTATAGAATATCGCATCCCATAAACTTGAATAGTAATGGTGGATAAGTGAATGGTTATGTAATAAATATGTAATAAAATACCGTTCTAAGGCTTAATAATAATTAATAAACGAATAAATATTGAAACCACAATTCAATAATAAAGTAACGCAACAGTATTGTTATTTGATAGTAACAACCAAGAATAAAATGCTGGGATGTGGAAGGAGGGAAACACAAAATATGTGACTCAGCGCTCGTAGAATACTTCACCGTGGCTCGATGCAGCTTAGAGTAAACAACAAGTTTGCTTCTTGTTACGTTCTAGCTCTATCATGCACTTTTACTTGCAAATCGATTTCATTTTCACCTTTTCTTCAACATTTTTACAGATCACTCGAGAAAAACGCGCGCGAATACGAACTATTGCTAACGTGTGCGCATGAGCAGTTACGCAGATGCTTACGCATGCGCATTTGAAAATATAACAGAATTCGTTCGCGCAAGCGCGCCTGAAATTGTGCGAGCGAGCGCGCAACATGATCATTTTTGAAAATATTATAAAAATAAATTACTCCATTATATGCATTAGCAAGTGTATATTTAAATGCATAAAATAAATTGTTCTTAAGGAAATTACTTTCTTACGTATCAGTTAAATTGTTTTTTCACTATTTTTAACCTCCTCTACAAAATGAGTTTGGTTTTGATTAGTTTAATTCGTATTTCCTCTTTCCTGATGTAAATATATTTATTAGATTGCCAAATAAAAATGTTGAACAGCAAACTTTATACATTTCAATAATAATTTCTCCTTTCAATCAATAATAGTCAAGCATATAATAGTATGCCTTCCTTGTGCGTACTCATGCGTATATTTATCAGCGTCAAAGAGCTACTTGTGTACTTCACAGAATTTTCATCATAATAATCCGTTAATTAACGTCTGTCTGCCGCTTCAGGTACTTCAATATTTCGCGAAATTCCACTCATCCGAAAGAGGGAAGAAACAATACCAATGAACGATATTCAATGATTAAAACCAGATTCCCGCTAGAATTATCATGTTACCGGTTTTATCGTCATCCACCGCTATAAAGCTAAGCTATTGTTACCGGATGGTGCCGTATGCGGAAGCGTCGACCTACATATATCCTTGAAAATGGTATTACCATGAAACGTGCAAAATATTGCTATTTGCGATCCACTAAAATCTTTTAATCGCCCCTGAGATAAGTGTAAACGATATCGTTGATAATTTGATACGCTTGAAATTTCTGGAACACCTATTCAGCTTGTACGGCTTGCAAAATTACATAAAAACTTCTGCAATATCTGTCTAGCAATGAATAAAGTAATTTAAAAACTGTACAGCGTAACTTCGAACTTTCTTCCTTTAACTCTGCAAATATTTTTCCTTCAGTCTTTGCTTGAACATCAGAACTTTCAGCATTTAAAAACAAATTACAGCTCTTGTTCGCTGTTAACGAATTTAATTACTACTTAACTCTATAAATTGCGGATTTAAGCCTTCGCTATTTTCATCGACAAACATTTATCTTTCGTCGTTCGTCACACGCCTCTTTTTACAATAACGCCTCCAATTTTTTCGCTTTCCATCTATCTCTCGTTAATCCTCTTAATCCTAACCCTCCAATTCTCACAAATCTTTTTATCTCCTATTTTCAGATTATGAATTGCAACCTCGCAATCACGGTCTCCGTTCAACGTATTTAAAAGCTTCTGAGAAATCGTCTAGCTGATAATTGTTTCGGTTGTTCCGTCTTTCAGTCCAGCTAACACATTTGTGTCTGTCATCAGCTTCATCCGCTCTGTTATTCCCTTCCCCATAAATCCTTCTTCCCTCTTTCCGCAACGCCGTCATTAAAACTCCATGAAAACCGGGTCGGAAACGTATCTCGATCGCTCGACCGGCAACAGCTTGGCCGTTTTTACCCCAAAAACCTTTGCCGGCGTCGAATAATTAATAACGACCGGAAATACGCTGCCCTCAGGAGTCGGAGCGAAGAAAAATGCCGGTAAATCGGTGTCGCGTGGTTTCATAAAACCGCGATCGTTTTATATCGAACGTAAGCCCACGCTGAACCGCGTCGATCGTTAAACGGATTATTTAACGTATATACAGCCATGAATTTGCTCGCTTCTGCGGCTGTGGGTCGTGTTCGTATAATAGCCACGATGAACGAAACCCGCCAATTACCGTAATCGATGTTTAACGTTTACCGCCACTGCCAAACTGGGAATTCGACTTTCGATGTACGCGAACGGAATCAAGAATCGTTATCGATTTAACAATCGATGTAACAATCGATATACCAACTTATTGTGAACTACATTTGATCGAGACTGATCTGAGTCTGAGTTAATCGAAATCACTTCATTCCTTTTTACATTTCTTTTTCTTTTTTTTTCTTTTCTTTTTGGACAAAAGCAGTCGAATTAGAACAGTTTTCCTTTAAAATAAAAAATTTTCGTAGATCGTATAACTATTTTGATGGATCTCTAAAACAGAATATCCTTTTTACTATTTTCGTAGTTTGGTTTTATATTAGAGCAACTCATAATTCCAGTTAAATGGCGCGTACATTCAATTCCATATTTTTCGAAAATATCTACGTTTACGTCTGGCTTGTTACTTCGCGGGATCGACGTTCGTTCGAACGTCTTCACGGGCAATAAATAATTCTGAGGAACGGGGTGAAATGTCACGGTAAATGCAAAGATCGATCGAACTTATGGCGTACTTTGCGACCGAAGCCATTTCGAGTTTACTGTCGGCTGAGCGTTCGAAACGATTGACTCCGATTCTATTCGTAATATTCAAAAGACGAAAACCGAATTTTATTTGATCTTTGACGTACAAGGGAAATTAAAACACAAATCATCGAGTATCATTCAGTTCGTTCGAGGTCAAAATGAAAAGTAAAATGGCTCTGTCGTGTGACATCGTGAAACACCTTAATCGGAGAGAGAACAACTTATTTCTCTGTACAGTTTAAAAAATTCATGGACCCAAAGGATGTTGAATTTTTTGAGACTTCTTAGGACCATTTTTTAGATCTTTTAACCCATAAAAAAGTCAGCACGAACCTCCCAACTCAGCATTTATCCATTCCCTTCCTGTTCATCGCACGTGTATCGAGACAAGCCATGTCGCAGCGATAAATACAATAAAATAATCGAAGACGGGAGTCGAGGAGTTTTCACAGCTGAGTAAGGCTGACGCACGGCAGAACGATATACCGCGAATGCTCCGGAGGGATGCATCTGAAGAGATACGGATGCCATCTCGAGAAGAGAACAGAGGACACGAGGGCGCGAGAGGCAAACGCCACGGGTGAGAGAACTGGAAGGGAGCGAAACGGAGGATCGGGTCTCGATGCACTGCGAAGACAGCATAGCCATCGGTCTTGCCGCGGTTTTCCAAGATCCTCGAGTTTATCTCTGAGAGTTTATCTTCGCGAACGGCAGGGAAGTGATCTAAGTTTCATCCGGTTGGCGGCCCGTCAGACTCGGGGCTATTCGGCTGCTGGTTATCTTTCAGTGGTGTCAAGAGCCTTGCCTAACGCAGCCCTCGATAACGCCCTTTTCGCGTAGTTACACGACGATCTATCATGCTACCAAAAACCTACTTTGTATCGCGCATAATGTCCGTGTAGTCGCACATCCCTGAACACGCCTGTTATTGAACGAAGCACAGAACGATGTTCGTTCGTTGAGAAAAGAGGTGACCGTCTGGTTAATTGAGGAAACGAAAATATACGTCTAATCGAAACTCAAAAAGTTCTCGTTTTATTAACGTTCATTCTGATTCGAGAAAAATTATCACTTCGCAAACACATATTACGCATAAATCCATCTCTAATTCAAGACCGTGTCTAATTCTCGATTAATCGTTAAATATTCTTCGATGTTCACCAAGGAACACAAACTATTTACTCTTTCAGCATGCGCAAAAGATTAACAGATTCCATTCCAGTTATACCGTCATTTTCACCCGACTGCTTTCTGCTTAGCAAAGTTAAATATACGGGAAAATAAAATATGTAGCTTAGCAGACCGCTAAAAGAAACATTTGCCGGCGAGCACGCTCCGATAACCGGCTTGAATAAACCTTGCAGCGCGAGTGCAGCGACAGCCTCTGTATGCAGAATTCAAAAGGAAAACACAGGAACGCGATACGTTCTTTATAGCAGTCACGGTTTGTAGACAATAGAAACGAACGGTGCACGCATTCGGTTCCAGTGACCGAGAGCAGAAGCTGGAACGGTCATCCGACCGAATGACCGACGCAGTATAAAGGGTTAAATTCGCTTTCTTCGCCGTCTCCGCGCCCTCCCCCTCCGTCATCGACCCCGTTTAGGCCCGAGTTATTAGTTATCAGCTGGTTCCCACGGCGTTGTCAATGTTCTCTCTCCTCCTGGTCCGGGTTATTGATCGACCGTTCGGAAGATTCCTGGCACCGGGGTCACTTCTGGTAGACTGCTCGTCCAGCAGGAAACAGAGTGGTAGTTATCCCCGGAAAAGAAGATCAGCCAACGAACTTATCGATTGTACTTTCGAACTCGTTCCACCCCCGCGTGTAACGTCCTGCTGACTATTGCACACCGCTGCGCCGCGGATCAAAGGTACTCCACAGCTTAGCGATCCTCGTCAAGTATCGTCGCGGCTGCCAATTCCGCGAGGTCCTTGCTCCGCCAGCTATTTCCTTCGGACTTGTTTACGAATGCGTTAGTCTGTTTAACGCTGTATACAGTGTTTTTAACGCTGGAACCAGAAAAATACGGCCAAAATGATCAATTCAAGATTCTTCATTGGAACTTGGTTAATTTACGGTAATACCTACGCTTATGAAAATTTACTATGATTTTTACGGTAATTAGCGAGACTCCTTTCTCTCGTATTAACTCCTTGGCTACTGTGGGCGCTTAGAAATTTTGCGTTTGTGATACTGAAAACGCCTTTAGGCGCCCAACGCAATTTGGCTTTCTGACACGGAGGGCGCCTATAGGTGCCGCGAAAATTATATCAATATTTATTCCCATAAGTCTTAATTAAACTTAATTAGTTAAAAATTCAGTTTTGTGATTATTGAAATATGTTTTCATAAAAATGCATCCCTACTCAAAAATTCTGCGCACATCGTAACACAATCCCTGCCCTATAGTACGATCGGTGCGTAACAAAGTGTGTCGTAGTCAAAGGGTTAAATATGGTTTCATGTAATATCCAATTTGATTTCTTTGTCGCAAATAAGTGCACTCTAATCGTTGGTAGTTTTAGTAGTAAAGTTTGTGCAAAGGTTGTCTAACGTTCCAATTTTTCGAGGAAGGACGCATAAATCTGACTAGACGTAAGGAACCACAGTATACGATTTCACCTTATTCATTTAGTTTTATATTTATTCAGCTTCAATCCAGATGTAGCTGATATAAAGCAATTACAGTTAGTACAAATCTTTACAACTGCATAGCATTGCGTTAGAATTTTTTGGTATATATAAAAGAAGATCGCGTAACATATGAGCTCAATGACTGTGTCAGAAACGATCGAAACACCATAAGGTGACTGCGTTTAGGTGCACTCGAAATTTGGGACGCAGACCGCAATGGAAACGCTAGAACGACGAACGGTTCGGCTCGCCAGGTTAAGTGTACACGAATCGCGCTCGAGCGCCTTCGAAACAGTCACATTTCGCTTCAGCAAACACCACAAAATGTCTATCCATCGAATGTTATCGGAGGAGAGCGTAGAAGATCGTCGTGCTTTGAGATCGACTAACCGACACCCCTTGTTCTTAAGATAAGCTACGAACAAAGAAGTCTGTCGAGCATCTTGGCAGAGATCGCGTTCGTTAATCGAAGCATTAACTCCTTGCACTTCGGTAAACAGACAATTTGGTAGTTAGTGTGTTTTGGAAATCTTCCATACAAGATGGTTTAGTTTGGAAGAGAGATCAAAACCGAATAAAAGATATGATTTCGATGGAAAATTGAGCGAAAAGCTGTTTTAATGTTCTAAACATTATAAATCACCCAGACTGGATAACTGTAATCCTTAATAATGACGTTTATATTATTACTAAAATAATCATGTTTGTTTAATATTTGCGTGGATTTGTCAAATCACGAAGATTAATATTACCTCGCGAAACCGTCAACTCTGTTAAATATTTTATTGAAAATGCAGAACATGTTTCGCCGGAACCACTGCGTGAAACTGTCTCTGTTTCTAGTATCCGTCTCGCGGACGTGGAAAGATCAATGATTCAATAGACAAGACGAACGACGACTGCAGAAGCTCGGGGTAACATTAAGGTACAGCGAAAATTGATCTACTTGCTTGGATCAATTGAATTCTACTTAACGGACATTAAGCGCAAAAGGTTTAAAGTATGTCGCAAAATACTACGTAAAATAAATTATCTTGACGCATTGTATAGAAGAAAAGAAAGGGAAGAAACCGAAGGATAAAAGGGTTCTCCAATACTCAGATACTCAGGAATAATCAAGTATTCCTAAATATTCTAGGACTATTAAATTTTACATCGAATTCTTTCCAATTGGAATAACTTCCAAGTATTTAAAAGATATTAACAATTCTACACAAACTCAATAAAAATACGATGCGCGACCAGTCCAACGGACGGCGCTGCAGGCGGATTGGCTAATTTGGGCAATCTTTAACTGCTAATAACTAATTAACGAATCGTTTAACGAAATTTCGTCACTCTTGATTTTCGTCTTATTTCAACGTCTAGAACACCCAATTGATTTCGGTTCAGAGTTAGATTAACACCCTGAATATTCAAAAAATTGTCATGTTCGGACCCGTAAAAGAAGGAGCAACAACGGTGGATATGAGAAACTAATGGAGAATCCCTAGTCGAGCTGTCGGTCTATTATCCACCCGCACAAAACGTATTATCGACAGAGTGAGTGCTTCCTTTTGCCAGAGCAGATGGCGCAGTATGCAATCTCTTGCGACCTTACCAATTTTACCGAAGTGTGTATTATTACTGTATGATAGATAATTATTAATAACTTTTAAACACATCCTTCGTTAAATATGTTACAGAATTCGTATAAGAGAAACTAAATAACAGATTAGACAAAAATAAACCAACCAGATTACAGATTTTCGTGGTTATTCTATTGTAGATATTTTATTTTAAATCGTTCATTTCCAGCTATTCCCGTATATGCAAAAAAATCCGTTTACATGATGTATACTTCCCTTTCAAAGCAGTTTTGTTACTATATTTGCATAAGCAACAAAAATAACAGCCCAAATAGTATGGCAACGTATTGCTAGATGGCGCAACCATGTCCAAGATTGTAGCGGGCTCTCTATGACGATGGTTTCCGCTGATAATAAAGAAGACTTGTATACCTTAATATACTTTATTAACAACAACAAATATATGCTTTTACAAACGTGTGCTTTCTCTAACGATTCGCTATTCACTACCTTTTTGGAAAAACCGTTAGGATTCTATCCTTTTACTTTTTACGGAATAGTCAGAAACTAATTTTAACCCTTCGGCCGGTAAAGTAGAATGGAAGTGTCGCAACAAAATAGATATACTTCAAAATAAACGTATTTAACTAGCAAACGAAGTGAAAAATTGGACCACAATTAGATAAATATTAATCATGAGAATCTACCCTTTAAATTGAGAAGCGGAAAGTTCATAAATATTACTCACAAATTGAGAAATTTAAGTATACATTCTTTTCCATACAACCTGTATGTGAATCGTTAGTACCACATTTACACCGCTAGGCAGTTATAGTGTTTCGATGTCTACACACTACTCAAATCTCACGAAGTTCATTCTGCACTTTATTAAACACTTTCAACCACCTATCATTTGTTTAACGTTAGAGTCGTAAATTATAGGCACGTAGAATGAATTTCGGACGAGTCTCGCTCGTTGCGTAGCCACCTCCCCTAGGTGAGACTCGGTAATTGACGTCGGTTTCCAAAGAGTGCATGATCTTTGGAAATCTACGTCAAGCTAAGAGCTACGCATGGTTCGCGATTCAATTTAGAGTTTGCAGATTTTTGCTCCCGGTCTTAAACCGATTGGAGAATGATTAAATTATTGAAATGTTTTCAACTTTTCTACAGTTTTTCTCATTTTTTCCGCAATCCGTCCGTCGCGGTTTATTATACCGTCAAATAACTTATCCATACAAATTGGATTGATCCATTTGTATGAACAAGTTATCGCGTAATGTAAGAACTTTTTTTACAGGTGTACATATTTCTTTTCCCATTTCAGATATTTAATTGATCGATCTAATTTTATACCAAGTCTAATAAAAACCTCACTTATGATATAAATTTCCCTCCCCAACTTACCCACTCAATTATCCGTACTATCGTATTTTGTCGTTCTTTGCAACGGGTATACACCGGGGCTCTTACATTTTTCTCAACCTGATTCCATTCTGTTCTATCGCTGGTTAGTTCGTTTGGTTGCGGCCGTTTCGTTCCTTTTTACGTTTCCCCCCGTAATTGCATTCCATGGAATGCTCCCCATTCCCTTATTCTTGTGGTGTTAGGATTACAGCCCTGAATTATACAGTGTAGCGCACAGGTACGCTTCGTAGGACAACGAGGGATGCATGCGACGTAGTTTTAATTAATCATAAGCTAGTTTAAGCATGTTAATCTTATTGTAGGCGGCTTTCTTACAAGGAAATCTTGCCCAACTTAAAGCGAAGAAACTCGCTTTCCCATTCCCCCCGCCGCCTTATCGTATAGAACAATTCAATGTTCTCGCGCGTGTATAGCTTCGCAATCGTTCGGTGTCGGAGGGCTTTGCATCGCGCACTCGCTCGCCGCCGTGGTTCGACATGCGCTTAACAATTCCATGCTTCTGTCAGACACTCTCGCGAGTCTTCACCAATCTCGCTCGTGTCACGATACTCCATGTTTGCGCCGCGATTGTCGGGGCGGCGGCATGTCGATGCGACTACCGGTGTTCGGCCGGGGAACTGCGGTCCTGCGTCGAAGGGAGCGGTGGTTGCTCCCGACCAGGGTTAGGTCCTGCAGGTGGACGGGTCTCGGCGCTACGCGTTGGGGACAGCGGCATGCTCCTTCCACTGGTCGCCGTGGTGAGGCGCGTCGCCAGTTTGTGGCGCGTTCTTGCTTCCGTTAGTCGGCAGGGGTGGACTGTTGCATCCATCTGCAGGGCCGTGCTCGAACCCTAGCTGGGCCCCGTGAGTTTTATCGCCATGGCATCGCCCCAGCGACCGCGTAAGTCGCGGCATGGATATCGTGCCACGGTCGAAGGCGGGGGCGGCTCGCGAGAGCGCATTTAGCATGGCGTTGCTAAGTGCATGAGAGTGCGTTGTGCACTGCTCGACGATGTTGGCCAGCGATTGCGAACTCGGTAGTTTCGGTCGAAATATTGAAGACCTTATACCACTCCTTATAAAAAGGTCCATGATTTTATAAACTACAAAAAATTTTCGATAACAAAATCGTGATCTGTTCAATGCAAAGAAATTTAAGGGGAACACTTTTTTCCATAGAAATTTCCCAATTTTGCATGAATGTAAATGATTAAACAATACGGACCACATTTTACAGCAATAATTTATTGTATTAACAATAAAAATTTACTAGGTACTTTGTTTATAGATAAAATTGTAATTCAAAACGTTTCTTAATTACCTAAAGACCACATTTCACGTAGTGTTATTCGTATTTGTTACTAATATCTTAACAAAATATTTAAAATATATTATGAATCGTTGCAAACACGCTATACATTTTTAAGAATAATGAAAAATCATAAACAATCTCATTAAGTACCAAGATATCGATAAATAATTTCATGTTGCGATAAAAATCGGCCGTGTCTGTATATTAAACAGCAATTAAACAGCGAATGCTAGTAATATTTTATTGCAATAATTTATTGCATAAACAATTAAAGTTTACCAGATTATAATTAATAAAGAAAAATAAAAGAATTTTACATTAAAAATAATATTTCAGTATAACAGAATAACGGTATTCCAGTAGTAAACAAGACTTCATGCATCGGTGGTTTTTTAACGATCTGCGCAACTCGGGAATAACCTCTGGAGCTCAGTTGTTGTCTGATTGTCATACCGTACACATATCCTGTCAATATGTTACCGAACATATTCTGACATATCGCGCGTAAAGTACCGGGTTCGCGCGCGTACCCGCGGGTATCCGCGAGTGTTTTATCGTTTTTTAACGCGTGTGCTCGCGAGTGTTCACCAGCATTTCCACCTGTGTCTCCTGTGTCCAGGGATAGTCATCGATGGACCCTAGTGCCGGTTAGTGAATATGTTCACGCATGGATTACTGCATGTTTTAAGAGTGTCTACTTATTAATTAGTGAATATTCCGCGAGTGTTTCCTAATTAATTATCGCGAGTTTTCACGAATGTTTTTTTCGATTAATGCATGCTTACGCGAATCTTTTTTTTCGATTAACTTACATTTTCGGGAGTGCTTCTTAATGAATTATCGCGAGGTTTCACGAATGTTTTTTTCGATTAACTTACGTTTTCGCGAGTGCTTCCTAATTAATTATCGCGAGTTTTCACGAATGTTTTTTTTTTCGATTAATGCATGCTTACGCGAATCTTTTTCTTCGATTAAGTTACGTTTTCTCGAGTGCGTCCTAATTAATTATCGCGAGTTTTCACGAATGTTTTTTTTCGATTAATGCATGTTTACGCGAATCTTTTTTTTCGATTAACTTACGTTATCGCGAGTGTTTCCTAATTAATTATCGAGAGTTTTTACGAATGTTTTTTTCGATTATGCTTACGCGAATCTTTTTTTTCGATTAATTTACGTTATCGCGAGTGTTTCCTATTTAATTATCGCGAGTTTTCGCGAATATTTTTTTCGATTAATGCATGCTTACGCGAATCCTTTTTTTCGATTAATTTACGTTATCGCGAGTGTTTCCTAATCAATTATCGCGAGTTTTCACGAATGTTTTTTTCGATTAATGCATGCTTACGCGAATCTTTTTTTTCGATTAGTTTACGTTATCGCGAGTGTTTCCTATTTAATTATCGCGAGTTTTCACGAATGTTTTTTTCGACTAATGCATGCTTACGCGAATCTTTTTTTTCGATTAATTTACGTTATCGCGAGTGTTTCCTATTCAATTATCGCGAGTTTTCACGAATGTTTTTTTCGATTAATGCATGCTTACGCGAATCTTTTTTTTCGATTAACTTACATTTTCGCGAGTGCTTCTTAATTAATTATCGCGAGATTTCACGAATTTTTTTTTTCGATTAATGCATGCTTACGCGAATCTTTTTTTTCGATTAATTTACGTTATCGCGAGTGTTTCCTAATTATTTATCGCGAGTTTTCACGAATGTTTTTTTCGATTAATGCATGCTTACGCGAATCTTTTTTTTCGATTAACTTACATTTTCGCGAGTGCTTCTTAATTAATTATCGCGAGGTTTCACGAATGTTTTTTTTCGATTAATGCATGTTTACGCGAATCTTTTTCTTCGATTAATTTACGTTTTCGCGAGTGCTTCGTTATTAATTATCGCGAATTTTCACAAATGTTTTTTTCGATTAACTTACGTTTTCGCGAGTGCTTCCTAATTAATTATCGCGAGTTTTCACGAATGTTTTTTTCGATTAATGCATGCTTACGCGAATCTTTTTTTTTCGATTAATTTACGTTATCGCGAGTGTTTCCTAATTAATTATCGCGAGTTTTCACGAATGTTTTTTTCGATTAATGCATGCTTACGCGAATCTTTTTTTTCGATTAATTTACGTTTTCGCGAGTGCTTCCTAATTAATTATCGCGAGTTTTCACGAATATTTTTTTCGATTAATGCATGCTTACGCGAATCTTTTTTTTTCGATTAATTTACGTTTTCGCGAGTGCTTCCAAATTAATTATCGCGAGTTTTCTCGAATGTTTTTTTCGATTAATGCATGCTTACGCGAATCTTTTTTTTCGATTAATTTACGTTTTCGCGAGTGCTTCCTAATTAATTATCGCGAGTTTTCACGAATTGTTTTTTTCGATTAATTTACGTTTTCGCGAGTGCTTCCTAATTAATTATTGCGAGTTTTCACGAATGTTTTTTTCGATTAATGCATGCTTACGCGAATCTTTTTCTTCGATTAACTTACGTTTTCGCGAGTGCTTCCTAATTAATTATCGCGAGTTTTCACGAATGTTTTTTTCGATTAATGCATGCTTACGCGAATCTTTTTTTTCGATTAATTTACGTTATCGCGAGTGTTTCCTAATTAATTTTCTCGAGTTTTTACAAATGTTTTTTTCGATTAATGCATGCTTACGCGAATCTTTTTTTTCGATTAATTTACGTTATCGCGAGTGCTTCCTAATTAATTATCGCGAGTTTTCACGAATGTTTTTTTCGATTAATGCATGCTTACGCGAATCTTTTTTTTCGATTAATATACGTTATCGCGAGTGTTTCCTAATTAATTATCGCGAGTTTTCACGAATGTTTTTTTCGATTAATGCATGCTTACGCGAATCTTTTTTTTCGATTAATTTACGTTATCGCGAGTGTTTCTTAATTAATTTTCGCGAGTTTTCACGAATGTTTTTTTCGATTAATGCATGCTTACGCGAATCTTTTTTTTCGATTAACTTACGTTTTCGCGAGTGCTTCTTTATTAATTATCGCGAGTTTTTACGAATTTTTTTTCGATTAATGCTTGTTCTCGCAAATGCTTTAACGATTTAACTTTCGAATTTTTGCATGCTATATTGTATACGTGTTCGCGTGTATTTCTGTAATTACACACGTAATATTTTCTAAATTCTCGAGTACAATTGCATCTGTTTGTGTATGTTGTTTGCAAAATCTTCTATATCCTCTTTTAAAACGAATCCCACTAAAGCTTTTGATTAAATATTTACAGAACGCTATGCAAAGAAGGATGACGGCCCGGTGAATTTGAACGAGAAACTACATTTTGGTGCCAGAACTAGAGGAGGCACGAGGATTGCTGCCGATTTCGAGCTGTTTCGGCGTGCCATAGCAGGTTCTGCGATCGGTGAGTCGCATGCTTTATGATTCCTCCGGTCCCCAATCATGTCGTAGGATGAAAGGTCCGAAACGACACGGGGGCCGGTTGTATTTTATCACTTTTTAAGCGAGCATAGTGATCACGAATGTTATTGTACTTTAGTACAATAGCAATCGTAAATGTTACATTTTTATGGTACATTTCTTAGCTTAGAGTAGGGCTTTCTTGCACTTCACGCGTTACAATTTTAATGTAACGTAAACAAAAGCTTAAAAAATTAAATGAGAAGCCAGGTTTTCGAAATTTTGCTTATTATCAACTTTCATTTGCTTTCCTTGACCATCCGTAAAAACTTAAAGAAGTGCAAGAACGTATTGAGCGACAAGTAGATTCGAAAATCAAAGTACTAAATTGAATGAAACGCTTTGATATTCTTCGAGAATTTACTTTGATCTTCGAATCTCTTGATATTTAAATAAAATATTGCTCCGCTTATCGGAGTTGAATATTGAATTAGATTTTTCTTTCTTTTTTCATTTTAACTTCATTTCTAAATTTTTCATATTAAAACAAATTTATTCAATCGAGTCAATTGAAAGATAGGGTCAAGTTAGGATGTTAATTTCTATTAATCACTTTTTTTTTGCAAAATTTTCAGCAAGCGCGAAGAAAATAAGGTGGTATATAATGATTGTTATACTATTTTATCACTATGTTCGCTAATTGTAATTGTCCATTGCATGCTTTGTGTTAAAATCGAAATATGTGAGTGGCATCTGCAAAATTATGCGCTAAATATTAAATAATATAAATAATTTTGAACAACTAATATCGATTTTAGAAATTATGGCACTCGCACATATCGATTTTCGCATGTTTTGCGTGTGTGCAACGTAATATATACAAACTGAATGCACAACGTTCGGGGATCTATCAGTATTCCTCAAACACATTTTTATGTTGCGATCGGGAATTAAAAATTTATTTCGCTTTGCAACAAAACTAAAAACTTGGAGTTGCGAAATATAAGTATATTAAATAAATTAATCGTAGTAGCGAAAACCTCGACTTAACTCTACATCTTAACATCATCTGAAAAAGAAATCTGTATTCAGTTCTTTAATCGTTTCGAATCGACAACAATCGAACAGCATATTCGATAAATGCTGTAATCGATATTCCATATATCGTTTTAATCAGACTATTTGACAAACTTAATGAATTTAGGCAGTAAACATATAAACTCTCTTTGTTTAATTTTACTTTTCTGTATTCTATTGTATTTTATTCCAGTACATTCCAGCTACCTCATCTTATTCCATTCTCTATTATTCCATTATACTCTCTTTTGTATTATACTACATTAACCTAATATATTTTACTTTGTTACGCTGCGAATCTAATAGCTTTCCATTCAATTATGAGCCACGAAGATTTCATCGAAATCTCTTTTTCGAAGTGTTCGATCAAGTTCTTTCATTCGTAATTCATTTGGTTTTATTTCGTGCTCATTCAATTTATTTTGGGACCTCAACACTTACTTCACTCAGCCTTTTAATATCTTGCAAATTATATATTAAGTATTATAAAACATACATATAAATTATTATTAAACAATAGAATGCATTTCAGACGAGTCTCGCTCGTTGCGTAGCCACCTCCCCTAGGTGAGACTCGGTAATTGACGCCGGTTTTCAAAGAATGCGTGTTCTTTGGAAATCTACGTCAAGCTAAGAGCTACGCATGGTTCGCGATTCAATTTAGAGTTTGCATATTTTTGCTCCCGGTCTTAAACCGATTGGAGATTGACTGAAATATTAGAATCTTTTTCACTTTTGTAAAATCACTAGCTTTCGTTCGTGCTCCGTCCGTCGCGTTCTACGACACCGTCAAATAACTTATTCGCACTATTGGATCGATACATTAGTGCGAATAAGTTATCGCGTAATGTACTAACTTTCATGTTATAGGTATTTAACTAACTAATTCAATTTGATCCTAATGCTAATATAAGTTTATTTATCTGATATTGCCCGCTCGAAACTTATACCGTTCGCCATTTTGTCGCATTTCATTATATTCCACTCTGATTTCACATCGGGGCTCGATCATCCATATGCTTCTTGTCGTAATCCGTTCCGAGGGTTCTTGTTCCTTCGACTCTTTTCCTATGCGTTATTGCATTTCGACATCAATCCAAATCAATGCATTGCCCACCACCCCTCCCCCCTAGCCCCATTTATTTTTCACATCTAGCTTTCCAGCACTCAATTCTACGTATAAGCGTCTCCAGTACACCACACAGGACACCGAGGGATGCGTGCGTCTCGGTTTAAGTTAGCTATAAGATAGCGTAAGCATGTACATTTTAGTGTAGGCGATTTTCGCACAAGGAAATCTTGTCCAACTTAAAGCGGAAAGATTCATTCTCACTCTATCCCCGTCGTCGTATCGCAAAGAACAATTCAGTGTTCTCGCGCGTATACAGTTTCGCAATCGTTCGGTGTCGGAGGGCTTTGCATGGCGCACTCGTTCGCCGCCGTGGTGCGACATGCGCTTTTTAATTGCATGCTCCTGTAAGACGCTCTCGCGAGTCTTCACCAAGCTCACCCGTTGCACGATATTCCATGTTCGCGCCGCGGTTGTTGGGGCGGCGTCATGGCGATGCGACTACCGGTGTCCAGTCGGGGAACTGCGGCGCTGTGTCGGATGGAGCGGTGGTTGCTCTCGACCAGGGTTAGGCCCTGCAGGTGGACGGGTCTCGGCGCTACGCGTTGGGGACAGCGGCATGCTCCTTCCACTGGTCGCCGTTGTAGGGCGCTCTGCCAGTTTGTGGAGCGTATCCGCATCCGTTAGTCGGCAGGGGTGGACTGCTGCATCCATTTGTAGGGCCGTGCTCGAACCCTAGCTGAGCCCCGTGAGTTTTATCGCCATGGCGTCGCCCCAGCGACCGCGTAAGTCGCGGCATGGATGCCGTGACACGGTTGAAGGCGGGGGCGGCTCTCGAGAGCGCATTTGGCATGCAATTATTAAGTGCATGAGAGTGCGTTGTGCACTGTTCGACGATGTTGGCCAGCGATTGCGAACTCGGTAGTTTCGGTCGCGACGCGATTTTTAATTGCTCGCGATTATTACCGAACACCCACTTTGGGTGGTTTTCGGATCATCTGTTAATGATCAATCGATCATTGCATATAGTTTAGTGTTGCGATATTAGAGTCCCACCTTAGCTTTCCGTATCGAAATCCCTTTGCAATGCACGACAATTTTCAAGTGCATATTAGCTTCACTTTCTTGCACTCGCTTTAAGTTGAACAAGCGTATCCTCGAATGCGATATCCGCCACTTAGAATTGCTCGCAAATTGTAATTTCATGTGAATCCGAAGTTCATTCTACACTTTATTAAACACTTTCAAACACTTATCATTTGTTTAACGTTAGAGTCGTAAATTATAGACACGTAGAATGAATTTCAGACGAGTCTCGCTCGTTGCGTAGCCACCTCCCCCAGGTGAGACTCGGTAATTGATGTCGGTTTCCAAAGAACGTGCATTCTTTGGAAATCTACGTCAAGCTAAGAGCTACGCATGGTTCGCGATTCGATTTAGAGTTTGCATACTTTTGCTCCCGGTCTTAAACCGATTGGAGATTGAATGAAATATTAGAATCTTTCTAACTTTTGTAGAATCACTAGCTTTTGTTCGTACTCCGTCCGTCGCGTTCTATGATACCGTCAAATAACTTATTCGCACTATTGGATTGATTCATTAGTGCGAATGAGTTATCGCGTAATATACTAACTTTCATGTTGCAGGTATTTAACTAACTAACTAATTTAATTTCATCCTAATGCTAATATAATTTTATCTCCCTGATATACCCCGCTCGAAACTTATGCCGTTCGCCATTTTGTCGCATTTCATTATATTCCATTCTGATTTCGCATCGGGGCTCGCTCGTCCATATGCTTCTTGTTCTAATCCGTTCCGAGGGTTCTTGTTCCTTCAACTCTTTTCCTATGCGTCTTTGCATTTCGAGATCAACCCAAATCAATGCATTGCCCACAACCCCTTCCCCCTAGCCCCCATTTATTTTTCACATCTACCTTTCCAGCCCTTAATTCTACGTATAAGCGTCTCCAGTACAACTCGCAGGACAACGAGGGATGCGTGCGACTCGGTTTAAGTTAGCTATAAGGTAGCATAAGCATGTGCATTTTATTGTAGGCGATTTTCGCACAAGGAAATCTTGTCCAACTTAACGCGAAATGATTCACTTTCACTCTATCCCTGTCGTCGTTTCGCAAAGAACAATTCAGTGTTCTCGCGCGTATATAGTTTCGCAATCGTTCGGTGTCGAAGGGCTTTACATGGCGCACTCGTTCGCCGCCGTGGTGCGACATGCGCTTTTTAATTGCATGCTTCTGTAAGACGCTCTCGCGAGTCATCTCCAATCTCACTCGTTGCACGATATTCCATGTTCGCGCCGCGGTTGTTGGGGCGGCGTCATGGCGATGCGACTACCGGTGTCCAGTCGGGGAACTGCGGCGCTGTGTCGGATAGAGCGGTGGTTGCTCTCGACCAGGGTTAGGTCCTGCAGGTGGACAGGTCTCGGCGCTACGTGTTGGGGACCCCGGCATGCTCCTTCCACTGGTCGCCGTTGTGGGGCGCACCGCCAGTTTGTGGGGCGTTCCTGCATCCGTTAGTCGGCAGGGGTGGACTGTCGCATCCATTTGTAGGGCCGTGCTCGAACCCTAGCTGAGCCCCGTGAGTTTTATCGCCATGGCGTCGCCCCAGCGACCGCGTAAGTCGCGGCATGGATGCCGTGACACGGTTGAAGGCGGGGGCGGCTCGCGAGAGCGCATTTGGCATGCAATTATTAAGTGCATGAGAGTGCGTTGTGCACTGTTCGACGATGTTGGCCAGCGATTGCGAACTCGGTAGTTTCGGTCGCGTCGCGATTTTTAATTGCTCGCGTTTATTACCGAACACCCACTTTGGGTGGTTTTCGGATCATTTTTTAATGATCAATCGATCATTGCATACAGTTTAGTGTTGCGAAATTAGAGTCACACCTTAGCTTTCCGTATCGAACTCCCTTTCCAATGCACGATAGTTCTGAAGTGCATATTAGCTTCACTTTCTTGCATTCGCATTAAGTTGAACAAGCGTATCCTTGAATACGATATCCGCCACTTTGAACTGCTCGCCATTATAATATCATGTGAATCCGAAGTTTATTCTATACTTTACTAAACACTTTTAAACACTTATCATTTGTTTAACGTTAGAGTCGTAAATTATAGACACGTAGAATGAATTTCGGACGAGTCTCGCTCGTTGCGTAGCCACCTCCCCTAGGTGAGACTCGGTAATTGACGTCGGTTTCCAAAGAACATGCATTCTTTGGAAATCTACGTCAAGCTAAGAGCTACGCATGGTTCGCGATTCAATTTAGAGTTTGCATATATTTGCTCCCGGTCTTAAACCGATTGGAGATTGACTGAAGTATTAGAATCTTTTTAACTTTTGTAGAATCACTAGCTTTTGTTCGTACTCCGTCCGTCGCGTTCTATGATACCGTCAAATAACTTATTCGCACTATTGGATTGATTCATTAGTGCGAATGAGTTATCGCGTAATATACTAACTTTCATGTTGCAGGTATTTAACTAACTAACTAATTTAATTTCATCCTAATGCTAATATAATTTTATCTCCCTGATATACCCCGCTCGAAACTTATGCCGTTCGCCATTTTGTCGCATTTCATTATATTCCATTCTGATTTCGCATCGGGGCTCGCTCGTCCATATGCTTCTTGTTCTAATCCGTTCCGAGGGTTCTTGTTCCTTCAACTCTTTTCCTATGCGCTTTTGCATTTCGAGATCAACCCAAATCAATGCATTGCCCACAACCCCTTCCCCCTAACCCCCATTTATTTTCCACATCTAGCTTTCCAGCCCTTAATTCTAGGTATAAGCGTCTCCAGTACACCACACAGGACAACGAGGGATGCGTGCGACTCGGTTTAAGTTAGCTATAAGGTAGTATAAGCATGTACACCTTAGTGTAGGCGATTTTCGCACAAGGAAATCTTGTCCAACTTAAAGCGGAAAGATTCACTTTCACTCGATCCCCGTCGTCGTATCGCAAAGAACAATTCAGTGTTCTCGCGCGTAGATAGTTTCGCAATCGTTCGGTGTCGGAGGGCTTTGCATGGCGCACTCGTTCGCCGCCGTGGTGCGACATGCGCTTTTTAATTGCATGCTTCTGTAAGACGCTCTCGCGAGTCTTCTCCAAGCTCACCCGTTGCACGATATTCCATGTTCGCGCCGCGGTTGTTGGGGCGGCGTCATGGCGATGCGACTACCGGTGTCCAGTCGGGGAACTGCGGCGCTGTGTCGGATGGAGCGGTGGTTGCTCTCGACCAGGGTTAGGTCCTGCAGGTGGACGGGTCCCGCGCGTTACGCGTTGGGGGACAGCGGCATGCTCCTTCCACTGGTCGCCGTTGTGGGGCGCACCGCCAGTTTGTGGGGCGTTCCTGCATCCGTTAGTCGGCAGGGGTGGTCTGTCGCATCCATTTGCAGGGCCGTGCTCGAACCCTTGCTGAGCCCCGTGAGTTTTATCGCCATGGCGTCGCCCCAGCGACCGCGTAAGTCGCGGCATGGATGCCGTGACACGGTTGAAGGCGGGGGCGGCTCGTGAGAGCGCATTTGGCATGCAATTATTAAGTGCATGAGAGTGCGTTGTGCACTGTTCGACGATGTTGGCCAGCGATTGCGAACTCGGTGGTTTCGGTCGCGCCGCGACTTTTAATTGCTCGCGTTTATTACCGAACACCCACTTTGGGTGGTTTTCGGATCATTTTTTAATGATCAATCGATCATTGCATATAGTTTAGTGTTGCGAAATTAGAGTCACACCTTAGCTTACCGTATCGAACTCCCTTTCCAATGCACGATAGTTCTGAAGTGCATATTAGCTTCACTTTCTTGCATTCGCTTTAAGTTGAACAAGCGTATCCTCGAATGCGATATCCGCCACTTAGAATTGCTCGCCATTGTAATTTCATGTGAATCCGAAGTTCATTCTACACTTTATTAAACAATTTCAACCACTTATCATTTGTTTAACGTTAGAGTCGTAAATTACAGACACGTAGAATGAATTTCGGACGAGTCTCGCTCGTTGCGTAGCCACCTCCCCTAGGTGAGACTCGGTAATTGACGTCGGTTTCCAAAGAACAAGCATTCTTTGGAAATCTACGTCAAGCTAAGAGCTACGCATGGTTCGCGATTCGATTTAGAGTCTGCATATTTTAGCTCCCGGTCTTAAACCGATTGGAGAATGGTTAAATTATTAGAATCTTTTTAACTTATGTAGAATCACTAGCTTTTGTTCGTACTCCGTCCGTCGCGTTCAATGATGCCGTCAAATAACTTATTCGCACTATTGGATTGATCTATTAGTGCGAATGAGTTATCGCGTAATATACTAACTTTCATGTTGCAGGTATTTAACTAACTAACTAATTTAATTTCATCCTAATGCTAACATAATTTTATTCATCTGATACACCCCGCTCGAAACTTATACCGTTCGCCATTTTGTCGCATTTCATTATATTCCATTCTGGTTTCGCATCGGGGCTCGTTCGTCCATATGCTTCTTGTTCTAATCCGTTCCGAGGGTTCGTGTTCCTTCAACTCTTTTCCTATGCGTTTTTGCATTTCGAGATCAGCCCAAATCAATGCATTGCCCACCACCCCTCCCCCCTAGCCTCATTTATTTTTCACATCCAGCTTTGCAGCACTTATTTCTACGTATAAGCGTTTCGAGTACACCACACAGGGCAGCGAGGGATGCGTGCGATTCGGTTTAAGTTAGTTATAAGGTAGTGTAAGCATGTACGTTTTAGTGTAGGCGATTTTCGCACAAGGAAATCTTGTCCAACTTAAAGCGGAAAGATTCACTTTCACCCGATCCCCGTCGTCGTATCGCAAAGAACAATTCAGTGTTCTCGCGCGTATATAGTTTCGCAATCGTTCGGTGTCGGAGGGCTTTGCATGGCGCACTCGTTCGCCGCCGTGGTGCGACATGCGCTTTTTAATTGCATGCTTCTGTAAGACGCTCTCGCGAGTCATCTCCAATCTCACTCGTTGCACGATATTCCATGTTCGCGCCGCGGTTGTTGGGGCGGCGTCATGGCGATGCGACTACCGGTGTCCAGTCGGGGAACTGCGGCGCTGTGTCGGATGGAGCGGTGGTTGCTCTCGACCAGGGTTAGGTCCTGCAGGTGGACGGGTCTCGGCGCTACGCGTTGGGGACAGCGGCATGCTCCTTCCACTGGTCGCCGTTGTGAGGCGCGCCGCCAGTTTGTGACGCGTTCTTGCATCCGTTAGTCGGCAGGGGTGGACTGCTGCATCCATTTGTAGGGCCGTGCTCGAACCCTGGCTGAGCCCCGTGAGTTTTATCGCCATGGCGTCGCCCCAGCGACCGCGTAAGTCGCGGCATGGATGCCGTGACACGGTTGAAGGCGGGGGCGGCTCTCGAGAGTGCATTTTGCATGCAATTAATAAGTGCATGAGAGTGCGTTGTGCACTGTTCGACGATGTTGGCCAGCGATTGCGAACTCGGTAGTTTCGGTCGCGCCGCGATTTTTCATTGCTCGCGTTTATTACCGAACACCCACTTTGGGTGGTTTTCGGATCATTTTTTAATGATCAATCGATCATTGCATATAGTTTAGTGTTGCGGAATTAGAGTCACACCTTAGCTTTCCGTATCGAACTCCCTTTCCAATGCACGACAATTTTCAAGTGCATATTAGCTTCACTTTCTTGCACTCGCTTTAAGTTGAACAAGCGTATCCTCGAATGCGATATCCGCCACTTAGAATTGCTCGCAAATTGTAATTTCATGTGAAGCCGAAGTTCATTCTACACTTTATTAAACACTTTCAACTACTTTTCATTTGTTTAACGTTAGAGTCGTAAATTATAGACAGGTAGAATGAATTTCGGACGAGTCTCGCTCGTTGCGTAGCCACCTCCCCTAGGTGAGACTCGGTAATTGACGTCGGTTTCCAAAGAACATGCATTCTTTGGAAATCTACGTCAAGCTAAGAGCTACGCATGGTTCGCGATTCGATTTAGAGTTTGCATATTTTTGCTCCCGGTCTTAAACCGATTGGAGATTGACTGAAACATTAGAATCATTTTCACTTTTGTAAAATCACTAGCTTTCGTTCGTGCTCCGTCCGTCGCGTTCTACAATACCGTCAAATAACTTATTCGCACTATTGGATCGATACATTAGTGCGAATGAGTTATCGCGTAATATACTAACTTGCATGTTGCAGGTATTTAACTAACTAATTTAATTTCATCCTAATGCTAATATAATTTTATTTATCTGATATACCCCGCTCGAAACTTATGTCTCGTTCGCCATTTTGTCGCATTTCATTATATTCCATTCTGATATCGCATCGGGGCTCGCTCGTCCATATGCACCTTGTTCTAATCCGTTCCGAGGGTTCTCGTTCCTTCAACTCTTTTCCTATGCGTTTTTGCATTTCGAGATCAACCCAAATCAATGCATTGCCCACAACCCCTTCCCCCTAGCCCCCATTTATTTCTCATATCTAGCTTTCCAGCCCTTAATTCTACGTATAAGCGTCTACAGTACACCACACAGGACAACGAGGGATGCGTGCGACTCGGTTTAAGTTAGCTATAAGGTAGTATAAGCATGTACACCTTAGTGTAGGCGATTTTCGCACAAGGAAATCTTGTCCAACTTAAAGCGGAAACATTCACTTTCACTCGATCCCCGTCGTCGTATCGTAAAGAACAATTCAGTGTTCTCGCGCGTATATAG